>JAKUBE010000075.1:0-35009 GCA_030674755.1 Metschnikowia henanensis | reverse complement strand
GTCATCCTCGGGGCTCGGCATTCCTGCGCCAGGGCGACTCATAAAATGAATCATGTCCTAATTCCCGTGTCCGCAGAGGTTGTGCGCGCGCGGGCTTAGGGCTCGTGCCCTCGTTCCCCGTATCTGGAAAAAGCCGGCAGGCAAACTTTGCAGTGCGACTTCCGTTCATGATCAATGCACGACTCGAGTCGCAGAGGACCTGGATTAGAAACCTGAAAATTTTCAACCACGCACTCACTCCACCAACTACAATCAAAAATGGCTCCAATTGTATGTATCACTTAAGTTTGCGAGGATATCGATCACATCGTGTGCCTCGGACGGGATTTTATCGGTCTATTTAAGTTTCGAAGTCGGGAACTCTCCGGTTCCTGCTTTGGCGGTGAAGCCATATAAGGCAATGCCCCCAGTATTGTTTAAAGGCTCACAGATGACATTTATTTAGCACTTACAAAGCCCGTCCTGGGTAGCTATGCTGTCTTTGTCTTCTACACCACTGTGTGTATCGTGATAATAGTGCGGTAGGCTAACAATCTAGACCACCAAGGACACTCAAGCTGCTAAGAAGTTCGTCGTTGACACTTCTGCTCCAGTCGAGAACGCTGTTTTCGACCAGGAGGCTTACATTAAGTACTTGGTTGAGCACATCAAGGTCGACGGTATCATCGGTAACTTGGGTGAGTCCATCTCCGTCACCGAGGAGGGTAACAGCGTTGTTGTTGTCTCCACCGCCAAGTTCTCCGGTAAGTACTTGAAGTACTTGACCAAGAGATACTTGAAGAAGAACCAGCTCAGAGACTGGATCAGATTCGTCGCCGTCAAGAGAAACCAATATCAATTGCAGTTCTACTCTATTGCCGAGGACGATGAGGACGATGAAGAGTAAATTATTCGTTCAACTTAACTCGTGAATATATAGTTTCTTACCTTCGGGTTCTTTTTTGGGAAGGTTTCATTACGCAATAAATATAATAATCGATTCCTCACATGGCCACACATGTACTTGTAGCTTGACTCGTGCGAGAATCATGTCTGATTGCGCTTCACTAGGCGCGAGAGCGACGGGCCCGGTTTCTCTCGGCACTCTCTAATCTAGCCGCATATAATTCCCGAAACCCACGTTGCATCTTCTTTGCCACTTCCGGGTGGCATTCCCCCACAGGATGTATTGTCTTTTTTCGGCAGTAATTCAATTGACATTTGAAAGCACACTTACTCGAGTCGTGGGTGTGGCTATAGCAGATTTTGCAGCCTTTGATCCTGCAGTCTCGATAGGTGTGAGATGTAGTGAGACATAAAGAACAGAGCTCTAATGGATGAACAATGTCGACCGTCATTTTGTGTTCATCTGGAATGGCTTTGTGAGACGGGATTCGTGAGAGACTGGCTATCGTTTTTTCCGCAACGTCGATTTTTTTGCGGCAGTCTTCCACAACTCGGCGATAATTTGCCACCTGGTCCTCAGTAACAGTCACTTTCGACCCTTCTTTTTCATGATAGTCCAAAAACGATTGAAACAAACTCATTGTTTCGCGGACATCTGAATTGTCCAACAAAAACTGCTTGTAATCTCTGTAACGATCTGCCACCCGACGCCTTGGAGGTAGCTTATCGGTTCCGAGATATACCAAAATATCACAAGTGACAAATTTGTCAAATCGCCTCGCCTCATGGAGTTTGACCTTCACGATCTGATCTTGATAGGACAAAAAATGACGAAGAAACATGGTCTTGGGATATTGCATTGGAAGATGCGTAACGTTGACGCACAAAAAAGAAACCGGGTATTTCTTCGCTTCAAAAAAGAATCGTGGCGATTTGGCGTCACCTACGAAATTCTCGGAGTCAGTCAAAAACGCTGTGATCTTCTCGGCAACCATGCGTGAGAACAACAGATGAGCTTCACTGCCTATCGACAATGAGGAAAGTCGATCAAGCACATCGTCTTTTGCCTTCGGTACCCTGGCCACACCTTCGAATACCAAAAACTCCTGAAGCCGGCAGTGAGCAATGTATTCTATGAGGCTTTCTATCAACTGTTTTTGGGCTTGTTTTGTTTTCTGAGAAGCTGCCTCTAGCAAGTTTATGTGTAGTTCATCAATATTAGCAAGCACGTCATTCCGCGAGGCCTTCATCATGTCGATGTACTGGTTCCGACATAACTCTACGTTCTGACGATCTTCGACGAATCTTTGTTTCGAATTTTTTGCAGCTTCTAGCGCCATATTTCTAAGAGTTTTTTCCACGGTTCGCAAAGCGGTGGATGAAGGGTTAACAATATTGAACTCAAGGATATTGTCAGTAGTAGATGGCATCGCATCTAGCATAGAGTCCATGGACTTCTTTGAAAGTTTTTTTGACATTCTCAGCACAAATGCTCTAACACGATAGGAATTTACGGCCGGAAACTCATGGTCGTCATAGATGTCACCATCACTTGTTTGAGAGTCATTGTCTTCAGTTGATGGTCTCTGTTCCTGAGCATTTGGTTCGCATGTTTTCTGGGACTTCGGCAACCACCCAGCATGAATTTGGTGCAGACGCCAAGCGAGCATTTCAGTGGCTAGATTCCTATTTTTTTAATCGAAAAGGTCATTGGACTCCACTGCGGTATTGTGTATTGTTGGTCCGAAGGCTGAATCATATCAGCTCGACTTTACTCGTCTAGCCTGCACAGATGCTCACCACTTTACTCAATTTAGAAAGGTTTGAGAAAGGTCTACCGGTAATAGGAAAAGATGAGGTATTTATTTCGAGTATTCTCTTGCGGACTTTACGTTCCTAGTCGAGCTCAGAAGTAACCGTGCTTGATATGAAAATATTTCAACCTCTTCCTGCCTTTTTTGGGCTCTTTATAGCTGATTTTCTTGCTCTCCGAAATTTGTTATTGAGATTGCAAAATCACGCCGCACGGACACCAACGCTTGTAACCAAGCCGTTACAAATAGCTTCAACAATCTACACGTAAACAAAACTTGCATAAATTTTATCCATAAAACGTGGTGATACTTCAATTGTTTCGAAGATGTGTTATTGGAAGCCCAGCTCTCAAATCAAAGAGAATCTTCTGGGCTCGAAAAACCAGCAACCTAAATAAGTCTCGTGTGCCGAAGGGCACGTCGGCTAGTTGCTTAAATTTTTCCACAGAAAATTCCAAATTGTGATAGAAACGTATAATTCTCGACAAATAATGACTGCTGTTTGTATCTAGTTGTCCGTATGAGTTATTCAATGCCAACGCTCTCACACTCAACTCGATTACTTTATATACTAGGCAGTGGCCTGGAATATCAAAGTTTTGATAATGTCTCAATATGCGATGCGAATCGATCATGTGAGTAAACATATGCTTGGAAAATGAGAGTTGGTGCTCGAGGTCCTCGGACCAAGGTTCCACTTTAACGTCCGCCATTAACTGCGATAGCTCCTTTCGCAAGCTGTCCGATTGAGTTTCAAAGTTCGTCGTATCAAAACTTGTTCCGTTTGTGAATGACTTGAGTTTTTTGACATACGCTTGCAAATGACGTTTCACCCTTTCAGCTGATTTGCTTGAGACGTTTCGTTCGCCTGTTTGTGTACTTTCTTCATGTGGTGGAAAATGAGCTCCAGTTACGTAAAAGAGCTTTGCGGAATCTTTCTCAGATCGGAAGTTAAATATAGCTCCCCCAAACGATGGCATCGCTACTACCGCGACCGAAAAGCTTATTGCAGAAAACACCAGTTGGACTCTCATAGATTTTATTTGTTTTTGTTGTCTTGGATACACAAGGATGTGTTTATTTATATGAATTCAAACCCCTTCATGTAATCAGCCAGATGTAAGACTTGAACATGGAACATGCAACGGAATTGATTATCAAAATCATCAAGGTGTGGATTCTTGACTCAACTGCTAAATTTACTCGAAGATACGGAATTACTCAACTTAACAGTGTATTTCGTAGCTTCTCCCAAAGATATAGAATAGTCTTTCTATTACGAATCCGTCATTACACTTACGTTGAGTGAGATGTTCAAAGTGAACGTACTTTTGCAACTACATTTTTGTCTGCAAAAAATTCAGAGAGCCTTCAAATTAACATCTTGATCTCCTGAAATTAACTGAATTTTTTTTCTACTGAAATCACACGAGCTGTAAAATATGTGCTTCAAAGCCGATGAAGATTGGAAACCATTAACCACAAGGCGCTTTGTACTTGGCTGAAACTTGTTTTTTATAAAGACGCGGAATTGAATTAGTGCAACGCTCAAATATCTGAAATTCTTGAAGCAGAGGAATTGCCCATATACTTATTGTCTTCAAAATCAACCGCGTTCTTGCCAAAATCTCTTTCTAGGTGAGAGAAGCCTTTCAACCCCGGAAGCATTGAGAATTCTTCATTGAGACTCGGCAGACCAGGGCACAAAATATATATGTTTCTGATATTTGTTTTTTGAAAGAAACACATCGTATTACAGGAAAAAACTATACATAGCAATAAAAAACCTGCAACACGTCTAGATAATGCATAGAGTAATGAGAGCACCGACTTTCCCAAGCCCTAAGCTCTCCTCTCCACATTACCCATTTTCGTAGATATCGTTAACCACAAACGATGTTTTTTTTTGAAAGAAACACATCGCGATGTCACACCTCATCAGGAGAATTTTTCTCAGTCTTAATTTGTCTGATATTTCTGAGTAAAGGACCAAAGAGCCGACTTTTTTTGGCCCAGCCAGGTTTTTAACTATTGACAAAAAAGGCTCCAAATGTTTCACAGGAATGTTCCGAGTAAATTAGTTAGTTCAGAGCAGTTTAAAATATAAGCTGGTTCTACTATACCCCATATTACGCTTTGCGGACGATTTGTCGAACATACGAAAGACTTCGTGGCCAAGTTGGTTAAGGCGTAAGACTGTTAATCTTAAGATCGTGAGTTCGACCCTCACCGAGGTCGTTTTCTTTTTGCTCGAAACGAAACTAACAGTATCTACTAATATTCCTTTGAGAATGATTTGTAAGAAAGTAATCTTTGAGCCTGAGAAGGTTTTATGGCAAAGGACTCACTCAGCTCGAATGTTTGAAGCTAGCTTGGTACACCACTGGAAACTAGGCAAAAGTGGAAAATCTGGGTGTTATACTGTAAGGACACCGACTCATGTGAACAGTGGTTATATACTCGCAATGGAGAGGAGGTCACGTGCGTCGGAAGACTGAAAAACACGCGCATGTTTCGGAAAAATATTCCGCATTGGGTTTGAGCGTATTGGCCGTACCGAAAGAAGTCTTCCAAACCCTCACTGAGAATCAGAACAGCTCTAGTCGAGCACTTCGGTGAGCATCAGAATCATAGGAGAGCTTTTCTTCTTCATTCTCTTCTGCTTTACGAAGCCTGTAGCGCGTAGAGTCATCAACTTTTCGTATCCGGCATGAAACCCGCGCATGCATCACTATAATTGGTAAGCCCGTCGCAGCTCTCGGCTGATCGTCCGGCCTGAAAATTTAGCACATTCACAACCCCTAGACTTGCAACCTATAGCTATCTTTCAGTGTGATCGACAAGAGCTCTTCGTCTGATACCCTGCAGAAGCAAGCTCCAAGAGAAGTCAAAGAGGAAAAAAAAAGTTAGCATAAATCATGGACTCTCTTGCTCGTGCTTCTGTCAAGGCATGTCCTTTTGTCAGAGCCACTTCTGCTCAGGCCCTCCGCCAAATGAGCAACCTCTCGACCTTGTCGCAGCATGCTAGAGCGTGTCCTTTCGCTGGTGCTGCATTAAAAGCGAGGGAGTATTCGTCGTCGTCCAAACCTCTCAAGGCGTCCAGTGCTTCGGCCACGTCTTTTTCGTCAGAAAAGGTCTCTGGTTTCTACTCCTTTTCGGAGAAGAATGTGGTCGATGGCAAGTTCAACCCTGTGAACAGCGCCTCGAAGGAAACCTCGTTCGACTACGACGGGTTTCTTGACGAGGAGCTCGTGAAAAAGAGGCAGGACAAGTCGTATCGGTATTTCAACAACATCAACCGGTTGGCCGAGGAGTTCCCCCGGGCCCATTTGTCCGAGGAGGCCGACCGCGTCACTGTGTGGTGTGCCAACGACTATTTGGGTATGGGCACAAATAGCAAGGTGATATCGGCCATGAAGGACACTCTCGACAAGTATGGGGCTGGTGCCGGAGGCACTCGCAACATCGCGGGTCACAACAGGCACGCGATCAAGTTGGAGTCTGAGCTTGCTGCATTGCACAAGCACGAGGCGTCTTTGGTGTTCAGCTCGTGCTTTGTCGCCAACGACGCGGTGCTTTCGATCTTGGGGCAGAAGATCAAGAACTTGGTGATATTCTCCGACGAGTTGAACCACGCGTCCATGATTCAAGGAATCCGCAACTCGCGGGCAAAGAAGGAGATTTTCAGGCACAACGACTTGAAGGACTTGGAGCGCAGGTTGGCGCAGTACCCCAAGTCTGTGCCCAAGTTGATTGCGTTTGAGTCCGTGTACTCGATGTGCGGCTCGATCGCCCCAATTGAGGCCATCTGTGATTTGGCTGACAAGTACGGCGCCTTGACTTTTTTGGACGAGGTGCACGCCGTGGGCATGTATGGTCCTCATGGCGCAGGGGTGGCCGAGCACTTGAACTTCGAGGCGCACTTGAAAGCCGGTTTGAACAATATCGACGCAGATTCCGTCATGAACAGAATCGACATGGTGACTGGCACTTTGGGGAAAGCGTACGGGGTTGTTGGTGGATACATCACCGGGAAACGCAACATGATCGATTGGTTTAGATCCTACGCCCCGGGCTTCATATTCACCACGTCGTTGCCTCCCGCTGCAATGGCCGGTGCATCGGCTTCCATCAGACACCAGAGGGCCACGTTGAAAGACAGAATCTCCCAGCAAAAAAATACCAGGTACGTGAAGAACAGCTTGAACGACATTGGGATCCCCGTGATCCCCAACCCTTCGCACATCGTACCCGTTTTGGTGGGTAATGCCAAGGATGCCAAGAGGGCCTCCGACTTGCTCTTGGAGAAGCACAACATTTATGTGCAAGCCATCAATTTCCCCACGGTGCCTATTGGTGAGGAGCGCTTGAGAATCACGCCTACTCCGGGCCATGGACCTGCAATTGCCGACGAGTTGGTCAACGCCGTGGATAGTGTTTTCACCGAATTGAACTTACTGAGAACCACTGATTGGGAGACAGCCGGCGGCTTGTGTGGCGTTGGTGATGCCCACGCAGCAGCTGTCAATCACATTTGGACAGACGCACAGTTGGCTTTGAGCGACGCGGACTTGAACCCTAACGTCGTTGAACCATCGATTGCACCTAATGAGGTGAGCTCCGGGGTCAAGATCTGAACGCAGGCAACAAAACCCTTTTACTTTTAGTTTTAATATTTTATTTTGTCGTTTCCCGACATCTTCTATGGCTCTATGTGTATAGTTTATATTCTTTACGCATAGTGAATAGATGAAGATGTTTTGAAATGACTTGACCGTTTTATCCGTATAAGTCTTATGTGCACTTTCCTTCTTCGCTAGCCACGCGCGATGGTACCGTAGTGTCAACAAACAAGACTCGCGCCTCGCTCTTTGTTATATCTGTTCTATTAGAAAATCAGAGATACCGGATATGAATGCGGGCGACCCGGATCTTATCCGACTATACTTGAACAGGCTCGTGGTGTCTCTTGCACCTTCTGAGCGAGGGTCGCTACATTTGGAAGCCCTAGTCACAGACCTAACGAATCACATAACGCGCTCGTATCCCACCTCGTCTGCGTCTGCACCAATACACTCTCTACCGCAGACTCTAGAAGAATATCGTACCTTGTTTCTTGCACAAAACCGAATCGACGAGTGGCGGGATTTTCAGAAAATTGTTGATGCGCTCATGTTTCCAGACCTGCCCGAGTCGTTGACGCGAAACCTAGTGCGCTTGTCTCGGCTTGCCTCAGCTGAAGCATCTCCCAAAAACGATCAGAATCACACAATGGCTTTAGAATCAGAGTCTTCTGGGCACGGCGTGTTTCCTGCCTCGAGTAGTCCAAGTGGTCACGTGACGTCCTCTAATGCCAAAATGCCTGAACTAATAGGGCCTTACTACCGAACGCTAGATGAACTGGTGCTTCTCTCATCTCTCCGACACATTCTTGTGGGTCAGGACACAAACATACTTAGCTTTCTGGCCGACCTTCAGAGCATCGAGATCCTGGATCTGGTCAACACCAGCCATGCGCAGCTCTTGAACGACATATTGGAGCCGGCTCTCTTGTGGAAAAACTTGCGTTTGTTTGTGAAATCTCGCAACGGGCACAAGAACTCGCCGATTCAAACCGCATTTATAAGCTTCGTCGACAAATACCTCCTATATCACGCTGACATCATCGAAAGCATCTTCAGAACACCGCCCAAATCTTTGCTCGCCCTTCTGGACGCTCTCGACTCTCGAATCCACGATCTCAGACTCTTGGGTCACTTGCGAGCGCGATTTATCGAGCTCAATGGCTTTGACTTCCTACTCGAGGTGTATAAGCTCTCACAGTTCGGAGAATCAAGAGTGGCGGAGCTTGCAAGCAATCTTTTCCAGAAAACATCAGTACCTTATTACCAATACCTTGAGCACTGGCTTGTAAAAGGAGAGCTCGTCGACGAGAGTGACGAGTTTTTCGTGGCATTTGACATAAATGAGAACCATATCAACGATATCATCAAGTACAACCACAAAAAGATCCCCGGCTTTCTCAAGTTAGATGATGAATTTTTCGTGAAGGTCTTTCAGATCGGTAAAACGCTAGTTTTCTTGGAAAAGTATTGCAAAGAGCTTGATTGGGTTAATGGCTTTTCTCAGCGCTACTCACAGTTTATCTTCGGGACCCACAGTGGTATATTGACAATGAGCCCCAACACTATCCAAGCCATGGTCGATCACCAGTATAGTGAGGTTCTCGAATACTTCATGCTTGTTACTCAGTCGAAGTACCTGATGTTCTCACATTTACTCAGTATGAAGCGTGTCATGCTCATGGAATCCAGTGATTTTCTAGGTGCGATCACTGCACGAGGTGCTGAAATGTTTCGTGAAATGGCATCATCATTGACCTCCGCCCGTTTGTCTGAGCTTTTGGTCGACTCCATCAACCTGTCTTGCTTGAAATTTCTCCCCTCGAAATATCAAAAACGTATCGACGCCAGAATCCTAGATTTGAGTCATGGCACCATTGGATGGGACGTTTTTACATTGGCATACAGTATCCCCGAACCTCCCTTAGAAGCGTTGCTCATTTATAGGAACCAAAGTGCTCAGTATTTGAGTTTGTTCAATTTTTTGTGGAGCCTTAAACACTACCAGTTTCTTCTATGTGAACAATTTCTGCAATTTCAGGAATTCCACAAAAATCATTTGCGGCAAATCAAGACCAAGCTCAAGTCTTCGGATGTTCCAGTGAGTAGATGGACCGAGAGGCGGTTGAGATGGTTGGTGAGGTCGATCAGAATCATCAGTTTGATTCGTCACAGATTTGCAATACTCATAGACGCCCTTCTCAACTTCGTTTCCTTTGATTTGATAGAGAACAGCTTCAAGCGGCATATTGTCAGCAAACTTTTCAAAACATTCTCTCCGGGCGTGCCTGAACTTAAAAAAAGAACCCCGGGCGAGGCGGCTAGGCTCTCTATTTTGAGCCGTGGCTTTTTGAAGACTTACGATGAGCTGCTGTTCATAAATGAGTTGCAAAACACTACCCCGAGTTTTCGCAACACTGCAGATCTTACCATTGATGACTTGACCGAAGCTCACACTGCGTATCTCAGAAGCGTCTCCGATTGCAAACTACTAAGAGAAGATGTTTTTGGCCGAGAAACCAAAAGGTCCTTTGTTCTGCAAATATTTGAGCTTCTTGAATTGACATATGCGTTTCTTAGAAGCAGTCAGGAATTTGGAACAGTATTGGAAAACTACATCAATGTTTTAGGCTTGAAGGCCGAAAACTTCGATTTCGACGAAGACTGGTTGAACTTACACAAGCGCTTAGAGTCTGTGGCGAGTTACATTCTGAATGACATATATGTTGACAAGTTTCAGCCGTGGCTCAAGGCCTTTGCTCGTGATTTGCGCGCAGAAGCGGATCTCAAAGACTTTAGTAAGATGATTTAATTGTCAGGGACCTCGGGTTGGCTACGGCCTAAGCCCAAGTTTGTGCCAGCCGTCTCTGCCGATGCCTGCTCTTGAAGTAAGGTCGGCCGGACGGCCAACGGGTTAGCCTCTTCAAGGAATGGACATATGCAAAGGGTTCCCCAGCTTCGCTGTGGACCCACTAAGTCAGTACGAAATACAATACGGATACAAACTACAAGCCATTTAACGCATACGAACTGGTGTTCGAGACTATCGAACTTCACACTAATAATCCGGCTAACTTCGATCTGCCCCACAGCGCGATCACCACAACCCCACCTCGCATTGTGACCCTCTCAAATGTGGGAAGTCATTTTTTCCAAAGCCCTCTTTATTAGTTGATTGATCTCAGAATTTGAAGTCAGAGATTGTGCACGCAAGCCAAATATTACATTTCGGTTGCTCCTTGCTTTATCCTAATCTCTTTGGAGGGATGAAGTCTTTTTTTTTTTTGATAAGCCTGTGGGGAACACCAACACCTCGCGAGCTAGGTTGGCTGCGAACGGCGCGCACACTGAATACATGAGGAAAGGGATCATGAAAACTAATACCGGTCAATTTTTTCAAGTACAAATGTCTTCGTTTCGAATCTTTCACAGATGCGCATATTCGATATGCTCAAGACTTTCTGTGATCGAGGTTTGCTCTTTTCTAGTGCATGGCCAACGTTATCTTGGCATAACCATCGGCCCGCTCCTGGACCGAGGATAACAGCCGCGGAAAGCGCCGTTCCCCCAGATTTCACGCGAAGAAAAAGCCACCCATACTTATATATATATGGCCGCAAAGTATTGAGCGACAAACAACAGACGATTTTTCAATACAGCTGACAAATAAAGCTCTGCAAAATAAGCCATTGTTATCTATTCCAGGCAAACCCTTTTCAATTGAGTCAGTCGGAAAATCTCACAGCCCGACACTACACAAACTTGCAAATTGAAACATGGACGAAACGGACAGCGTCTTAGTAGACAACATCAAGTCTTTTGCCTCGGGAGGTTTTGGAGGCGTGTGCGCCGTGTTGACCGGACATCCCTTTGACTTGGTCAAAGTCCGTTTACAGACAGGCGTTTATAAAACGACAAGCGAATGTCTCAAAGGCACTTTGGCTAAAGACGGCCTTTTGGGCTTCTACAGAGGTGTGATGCCCCCACTTTTAGGAGTAACGCCAATGTTTGCGGTGTCTTTTTGGGGTTACGATATGGGAAAAAAGCTCGTTTCTGGGTATAGCGGGACCAAAGTGGAGAACTTCTCTGTGGGACAGATCTCCACTGCCGGATTTTTATCGGCCATCCCCACCACGGCTGTTGCTGCTCCATTTGAAAGAGTGAAGGTGATGATGCAAGTTCAAAGCGGAGCCAAGTCATCCATGGGGTCCGTAATTGCCGAGATGTATAGAACAGGAGGACTCAGGTCCATATTTAAGGGCTCGGTGGCTACTTTAGCAAGAGACGGACCAGGCTCGGCACTTTACTTTGCTACTTACGAATATGTGAAGGCCGCGCTATCATCACCAGGCAAAGACTTGTCTTTGGGTGCTATTTCTATTGCTGGTGGTTGTGCCGGTATGGCGATGTGGCTTGGTGTTTTCCCAATCGATACCATCAAGTCTACGCAGCAGTCCTCAAACGTCAACATTTCCATTGCCACTGCCACAAAGAATATATATGCCAAGGGCGGCATAAAGGGATTTTTCCCTGGAGTGGGGCCAGCGTTGGCAAGATCGTTTCCAGCCAATGCAGCCACGTTCGTTGGAGTAGAGTTAGCGAAAAATTTCCTCGAGAAGCTTTGAGGCACGTATGCGCGATGGAGACCAGAAGTCCATACTAAAGAACATGGAAATCTTAGAAGAAAAAATGGTTGAGCTATGCTCGTAAATTGTATTAGAAAAGATACGTTGTGATGTAACTAAACCTGCGGGTAGATCTTGAATTTAGGGCACGGCCCTGTTTATCGGTAGCGCCTACATGCAGTCTCTTTTCTCATCCGCACTACGCCCGGCGGGCTCAATTATCACCCTCGAGTCGACAATGATAAGATAGGTAGTTGAGAACAGCCAGAAAAACACATCGTGCAAAAATGTCGTTGACTGATGATCAGGTATGTGAGAAATTTTTTAACATGAAATACATGCTTCAAGAGTATCAGTCAGCAAGATCCCGACCCTTGTTGTGTCAATTGCAAGCAGTGCCATACTAACATAATAGGTGAATGCCGAGCTTCGTAAGATGAAAGCCTTCATCGAAAAGGAGGCACAGGAAAAGGCCAAAGAAATCAGATTGAAGGCTGATGAGGAGTACGAGATCGAAAAGGCGTCGATTGTGCGTTCCGAGACGGCTGCCATCGACAGTGCATATGAGCAGAAATTGAAGAAGGCGTCGTTGGCACAGCAAATAACGAAGTCCACCATTGGCAACAAGACCCGGTTGAAGGTCTTGGCCGAGAAGGAGAAGATTTTGGACGACATCTTCGAGGAGGCTGGCAAGAGCTTGGCCGAATTGACCTCGAACGAAAAGGAGTACAAGCCTATCTTAGAAGGCTTGATTGAAGAAGGATTATACGCGATCTTGGAGGACACCGTGACCCTCAGAGTGAGAGAGTCCGACGTGGGCTTGGCGAAAGACGCTGCGGAGACCGCCGCCAAGGCTTTTGCCGACAAGGCCAAGTTCGAAGTTGCGGTGAAGATCGACGACAAGAACTTCTTGGACTCGGCCCTGGCTGGCGGTGTGATTGTCGTGAACAAGAGCGGCAAGATCGAGGTCAACAATACTTTGGAAGAGAGATTGAAGTTGTTGGCGGAAGAGGCTTTGCCGGGCGTGAGATTGGAGTTGTTCGGCCCCTCTGCGTCCAGAAAGTTCTTCGACTAAGCAGCGTTGGCTTGCTCACATAGACCGTTTATATTTTCACTTCTCAGCACAATAAAAGTTCATACAGCGTGGGTCTAGGAAACGGGGCTGGCTACAGTTTACCGTTCGATTACATTTTGAATTGATTCGCATTGCTCGACCACAACTGGTGCCATTACTATAATCATAGCCGGACTTGCCCGCACGCGTACTCTCGCAGGCGAAAAAACACGACTGCGCACCTCTAATTATGGATTCTGATTTAGCAAGAACCCATCACCTACAGATACAATCGTGTTGTACCAAATCAAGCATTTTATACCCTCTGATGCTACCGTGGTCAAGGAGAGCGCATATATTCATCAGATCGAGGCCAAGCAGCTGCTTTCACCCATCATCGACATGTCTCTCTATCAGTCCATTCCGTCCAAGACTGCGAATACTACATCTGAATATATCGCCTTCGGTTCTGGCCGAATATAGTGAGAACAATAAGAAAGCAGTCTTCAAAATGGTGGCTCCGATAGCGCCCAACGACCTGTATGTCTCGTGCACCACGTTTGATACGGAGGGAAACGTGACTGCAGTGTCGCAAAAGATCCCCAAGGCCCAGTTTTTGAACGAAAACAACTTATTCCCGCGAGACTTGCGCAAGGTCGACTCGTCCTCCATCGATGTGGCACCTACAATCATGGTTCGGTCTGAAAATGCTATCATTGTCAACTTACTACATATAAAAGCCATTGTCAAGAGCGATAACATCAAGATCTTCGACACGGCCAACCCATCGGTGGCCTCGAAGTTGGGTCTCTTCATGTACGACCTAGAATTGAAGCTCAAAACACCCAGCTCTCTTCCATATGAGTTCAAAGCTTTGGAGTGCATTCTAATAAGTGTGCTCAGCTTTCTCGAGGCCCAGCTTCAGACCCACCTAACTAGCTGTGGGAAGATCTTGGCTGAACTAGAAGACAACATCAACCGTGAGAGTTTGCAAGAACTCTTGATAAAGCTGAAAAAACTTTCGAGCTTTTTCCAGCGAGCGTCTTTGATCAGAGACGTGCTAGAGGAACTACTCGACAATGACGAGGACTTGAATGGAATGTACCTCACCAAGGGCCTCAAGTATAATCCTTCAGACACCGCTCTTGATTACTCGGAAATCGAGATGATTCTCGAAACATACTACCAACATTGCGATGAGGTGGTGCAGCAAGCCGGCTCATTAATAAGCGACATCAAAGCGACCGAAGAAATCGCCAACATTATTCTTGATGCCAACAGAAATTCTCTCATGCTTTTCGAGTTGAAAGTGACCATTTACACGCTAGGCTTCACCGTGGCAACACTCATACCCGCTTTCTACGGAATGAATCTCAAAAACTATATCGAGGATTCATTATACGGATTCAGTGCCGTGGTGGGAGTCTCAATTATCCAGGGTCTATTGATCACGTTGTGGAACTTCAAAAAATTGCATAAAGTACAGACATTGACTATGATGGCAAGTCCCGCTGCCACGATAAGAAACAAGCTGCGATACCATGGATCCAAGGGAGCCTGGCATCATAGATTATGGTTGACCAGGCTTCTCTTCGGAAGACGAGCGAAACAATTATACCCAACACGGCAAGAGAAGGATATTATTTGGCGAATGATCAAGAATGACAAAAACATACGCTAGCAGAGCATGTATATACAAGAAGAGCGCACCAACGGCAATGTATATTGTACAATTTTTTAAATGCAGATGAGAACTCGCCGAATTCTATAGCTGATTATTTATTCCTCGTTTTATTCGGACTCCGCAACCTCTTCAGAGCTCGATGAGTCTCCGTTTTCTCCCTCGGGGTCTGATGTGCTTTCGAGCTTCTCGTCGACGGCTTCACTTGCCTCAGGCGTAGCTTCATCGTCAAAAGTAATGTGTTTCCCTGTTGATACTGGGGCCTCTGTCTTGAACGATGGGCGATCGCTTGACACAGGCTGGGCATCTAGCTCGCTCTCTGGAGCCAACAAAGTGCCCTCTATCGACACCATTCTCCCGCTTGTGTGGACAGCCTTCACAGTGAAGGAAAGCTTGCCCTCGATCTTAGATCCGGTTGCATCGGTCCAGTAGCCGAAAGATTTGAATTTGCTTTGAGAATCTTCAGAGTTGGTCTCGGTCTCGGTGAATTCATCGGCCTGACTTGGAACAAATTCCCAGTCCTGCGGGATATTTCTGAACTTGATAGATGCATTGAAGGTATCGTGGATCAACAAACCAATGTGAGAGGCAGTTTGCATATATACGAACCCTTCTAATATGTCCCCGGTTTGCGGATGCCATATGAGTAGATCAACCGTAATCCACATGAAAGCAAATGCAGATGATTCGGTCACCTTTGCCAAAAGCACGCTCAGCGCATCTTCGGATGTATCTTTGCTCTCTAGGTTGATGTTGAAATAAGACAAAACAACACCACGTGCTTTGGGAAAGTACGACATGATCAAAGGGTCTAAGTGCTGGGCTTTAACACCATTAATCGGGTTCTCTATGTGACATGGTGCTAAAGAAACATACATCGAACTTCTCACCACTCTAAAACACTCGGATCTACCTTTTTCACTCACAGCATTCGAGCTCCTATTGGGCTTTCTCCTCTTTGCTTCTGATACAGCAAACAGTTCATCCGCTGATCTAACTTCAACGGACATTTTGTAATGGATGCAAGCTAGTCAACTTAGCCTTGGACGCGGAACAGGACTTCAAGATGAGCCTATGCGGAAAAATTCTGTGACCTGCACTTAATTCCGCGATGATGCTTTTAAGCAGCATTGGTTCATTTTTTGCAGTCATTTCCTCCACAGAATTTCTTTCTGAGATTCAATAATATCGTAGATACTAAAATGCTAGAATTTGTTTCTGAACCTTGAGAATTTCAGCGTGATTTGTGTGCCCGGGGCGTAAATTCCGTTCAGATTTTGGAACGCGGCCGGAATTTCACTCGAGAGGTGCTGTTTGAAAAGCTGGCTTTCCTCCTGCTTGAATGCTTCATCTTTCCGTTTCACGGTTGCACTTTTTATCGCCGGTATCTTCAACGCAGCAAAGCTCTTCAATATTCTGTTTGTCTGCGACGATGGCGCATCTTCTGCGGCAGTGTATTCGGGGACTCCCACGAAACGGACTTTCTTGACAATGACACTGTCGGCCGGAGACGAAGTTTGAGACAGACTCGAAATCAACGAAATTTGGCTCGGGTCACTTAGGCGGCTGTCATTGTCCGGCAATATCACCACGCTGTTTCGCCTAGTATTCAACTTTGTGATTTGAGCACGAGTTGGTCTTTGGTCAACGACCGCTTGTGGTGAAGGCGTGTGTATCGCTTGGGGAAGAGGAATATTTGCATTCAGAGGTGCCGGCTCCTCCCTAAACAGTGGAGACTCCTTGGTTGTGACCTTCGTCAGTCTCCGCAAATTAGTAGCAGATGGATTGTTCGGGTCGAATACAACATTGCTGAACACCTCTTTCTCTTTGCTGTACAAAGCTCCTGATTTCGAAGCCTCCATTAAATGCTGTTGAAATCTTTGACTGGCGGTTCTCCGAACTTCCACTTTGGGTGGTGATGTTTCTTTCTTCTCATCGACAACCTCCATGATAATATGCTTATTGCTCAAGGGAGATGCAACCGATGCTGTATTGGGCTTTCTTGTCATCAGGCCGCCTCTCTTTAGACTACCATCCGGTGAGCGAATCAATGGCTCCTTCTTAGTCGGCGTCAATGCGTTATTTCCTTTCAAAGCTGCGGCTGCTGCATTATAAGAGATAGGTTGTGAAGACGAGCGGCGGCGCCCTGTTGGCGTCGGCGATGCCTCTACCTTCTTTTCCCTCAAACTTGTGGCCGAAGCGCTCGACTGAAGAGACGAAGTCGATGATTGCCTGTGAAGGTAAAAGGGACTTTGTGCGTCAGCTGAATTATTGGCCAAAGATCCTGTTTTTGGTTGAGAACTCGGCTCCATTCTGTTATTGGAACTTTTCGGCTCGGTGGAACTTGAAGGAGAGTCAGGGGCGGCTGCAGCGTTGGAGGACAGGTTGGCCACAGGGACAACTTTTCGAATAGTCGGCGCTTGTGACACGTTTTGCTTCGCCTTTTGCTTGGCTATAGCTTGGGCTTGAAGGCGTCTGGCTTTCAACTCTTTCACCTTTTCCGCTTCGACTATATCGTGTACCTCGAGTAATTGCTTTACAGGCAACTCGTGGGAGTTTCTGAAGGCTAGTTCAGCCGAAATCCATGCATATCCAAACTCCTTTAAAACCTTTGCGAGGCCCTCGATGTAAGTCACGCTTTGAAATATGAAGCCGACAAAATCAAACACAAGCTTGGAGCTAATCTCATGCTTCGCATCCAACCTTAAAAAACGTGTGATAGTGGCGATCAAAACACCATTTTTCTTGCTGTTGAAGAAATTTTCATCGATCTCCTTGAGCAATTCACGGTAGCGAAGCCCGTTGCTGACAAAGGAGAGGAACTTCTGATCGTGCAAATGATCGTGATTCGCGATGAAGATTTGGCGACCGAATTTGCGAAGTATGAAATACAATTCATTAAGTCGCAAGGCCCAAAAAAAGACCCTGTGCAAAGCATACGCGCTCTGCAGGGTTTCCTTGAGTTGTTTGTCATGTGCACTTTTGGGTGCTTGCTTGATGGTCTTGTACTTGTTGATCATCGGTTTCTGCGCGTTGAGCATCTTAGAAATTTCCGAGGTGATTGTAAAGAGAGAGCTGATATCGATGTCAATCAACGAAGCCTCTGAGTAGTCCCCAAGGGCGCTCAGTTGCGTGTCAATTTGGAAGAGAAGTGACGAGGCATTGAACAAGGAGCTTTTGAGCACCATGTCATAATCTTCTTCGATATTCATAAACGAGCTAGTGAACAAATGCTCGAGGTCCTCCAAGTATTTGTCGTTTCCAATCTCCTTCGACGCGTTGAAGTATCGCTTTTCATATGCATCCTGGCAACTGATGCACAAGGCGCGGAAAGCTTTCAAACAAGATATAGAAGATTTTGCAGCAGGTAGTTCCTCGAGAGGCACAATTGGCTGATCCCGCATATCGTAAGGTATATGAGTAACGATCTGAGAGCTCGCTATAGAAGCCACCTTGATTGGTTTGAAGTTTTCAAGCGCCTCCAACTTCGAAGTGAAACCAGATTCATTAATTGCAAATAAGTTCGATGCAAGGTAGATGAGGTAGTGGACCAAAACAATCTGGTCCGAGGAGCTTTCGGTTTCTTTTAGCAAGCCGTCTATCGCTTTCAAGAGACGTTTGAGCTTGACCAAGGCGTACTTATATTGGATGACGCGTGCATCTAGGGAATCTATGAACTTTGGTTCAAATTTCAAGGAGAAGCCATCGTCCTTTTCAGCAGTGACGCTGTCATTCTTTGACATAGGTTCTTGCGTCGTGCTGGGTAAACTCATGGAAGCTATGCAATATATTATCGCCTCGGTTGGTTTGGGAGTTGCGTGAGGAACCCTGGAGATAAGCAAGATAACGAGTGGCAGCCAAGAAGTTGATTTAAGCACGGATCGTGTGGAACTTTGAGTCACAGTGTACAAGAAGAGCCACTCGTTTTTGGCAACAGGAGTCTGAATCTCGTATTGCTTCTATAAAAAATCAGCTTGCTGGGGTAAGTCGGGGTCTTTTGCGGAGCGTCTCTAGCAGCGCACCAGGCGAGGCGCGCAAGCTGAGCGCCCCAGGTCGATCCCAAGACGCAGGATTCAACGCCAACTTCCCCGCCGGACATTTTGCCGAAAACTTTGAACTTTTGAACTAGTATGATAACAACTTGATTCAGCTCAAATTTCGGTTATCACAGTCATCCCAGTTGTAGTCAAGTACTCACATAATGACTCGGTGCCGGAAAACAGCTCGGCTCGGTGATCTCGCGAGACTCGGTCACGTGACCTTGAATGTTGTGATCAGTAAACAAACACAAAGCTTTTCAAATATTACTCCCAAATACAATTCACGGATGAACTCTACCGATTACAGGGTCTCCGCTCTACTAACGGAACACCTTGGCTTTGCGCCGTTGACCTTGGTGGACGAAGTTATAAACGCGGTAAACAAGATCATGTACAACTGCACGGATGCATTGGAGAGCTTCCTTATGAAGCGCCGGGAAGCGCAATTGGAAAAGCTACGCAAAAGACTCGGAGTTGGCACCGATGATGCCGAAATCGACACTGACGGTTTCATGAGCGACCAGATCGCTGCTGCTGAAAGAAATGGCGAAGTCTTTTCTTTGGCCGAAATCGAGCACGGTACTGCCGAACTCGAAACTCTACTAGTATCTCACGTGGACAAGAACTTTGATAAGTTCGAGCTCTATACTCTCCGGAACATTCTCACCATGCCCCGAGACCTAGTAGAGGACGGTTGGATCAGACTCAAGCATCATGAGCATCTTGAAAATATGAGTCCTGAGGATAGTTCCGAGGAGTCAAGTGCGCGAATAAAGTCGCTCGTCAGAAACATCGGCATGGAGCTTCAGCTACGAAAGCTCTTGCAACTTCAGCTTACTAAAGCCAAAAAATTGGTGAGTCTCCTCACCAGCTATAAGAAAAGCGTGGATGCACTTATTCTGACGAACCCGACCTCGGAGCTCTCTGCCGAGACCATTCACATCTTAAAGGAGGAATTCACGCCGATTAATGAAAACATATATTACTTGCTCAGCAGCCTGAATCTGCTTATCGAACAGGTTCTACGGCTCAACCAAATTTTTGTCGACCACGATGCCTTAGACAAACCCGAGCGAGTGCAATTCCGCTCAACGAAGCGCGAGGATTATCTACGCGAAAAAACAATCAAGCTTCTCGAAAATATCACGAAAAACAACCCGGGCTCGCGGCCCTAGACAGCCTAGCGCTACTTTGCATACTCCCTCGAAATCTCACTTGGGATCTATTAAACAATGCTGTACATTCAAAAAAGAATTCTCTGTATTTTAAGATTTTTATTACTGGCATGATCAATCGACTCAATAGACGTTATCAATTTTCAGGTTAAACAAACTCAGGTTTCATATATCCATTTATATTTTTGAGCTGGCTGCTGAGCTTTTCTGGCGCGCGCACGTCCGGAGAACCAATTAGAGAACATCAAAAACTGATTGACAAGCGGCGCTCACAAGATCACTAACCTCAAAATGGCCGGCACCTTGAGACCTGACCCGGAGTTCCAGAGATTCAATGCTGCCAAGGAGAAGCTCGGTCATTATTTTCGCTTCACGACTAGATCTGCTTTGTTCAATGTGCTCTTCGCAGGCATAATCCCTGTGGGCTTGACCATTATGGCCTACAACCAAGAAGGACAATACCCTTTTGCGCGAGTATTTAGAAAGGAGGTTGTTTTGGATCAAGAGTACGTTCCAAGAAAGAAGGACTTGTGAGCTACAGCAAGTCAAAAGCGGGGGGTTTCGCATGCTGTTTATGAAACAGCTTCTGACTTGGTACAGCATATCACGAAGATGTATAATAACCAAACGAATAAAAATCATGGATAGTTCTGACTTTCAATGTAGGTCTGATGGTCTTTTAATTCATTACACTTCTATGAGAAATTTTGAGGAGAAAGGATCTTGAATTGCTAAAGAAATAATCATACTTTCTGTGGACCGCAGTATGGTTATGACATATGGTGTCATGCTATTAAGAGCTGAACAAATAAAATCAATTCGAACTTCAGTCGGTTCGATCGGGCGATTCATCTTCAGTGAGAAAGGGGCTCTCGTTGTCATCCAGCATAGTCCCATACTGAAGTTGGACTTGAAAGGACACAAGTCTCGATTCCATATCTTTCTCGAGATTCTCATTCGAGTTTAGGTCATGTGACCTATTGTATTTCTTTGGTGGTTGTATTGAGCTTAAAAGCTTTGAGGTGGACCTTTTCCTACCCACAATCGGGCTTCCTTCTTCTTTCAGCTGCCTCAGCACCTGCGCAGTTACGTCCTCAAACATATACTTACCTTCCCTCATGTGAAACTCATTTAAGCAGTTCTCGAAAGTGAAAATTTTAGAGCTCGGTTTGCGTTTGCAACCAAATCCAAAGGATGTGGCCCTTCTTGACCTCTTTGGATTCGGAATCGCTTTTTCGTAGACCCTTTTTTTGATAGCATGCTGTGCATGTGGCTCTTGTTCCACTTCGACTTGGGCAAGTTCAGCGTTTTCCTGGTTGATCAAATCGTAAGAGTTGTATATGTTATGAGAGCATACGTTGTGAGCCGGCGTCCACTCCGTATCCTTAGATTTTGCACTCTTAGAAAATGCGGCATCGTTCAAAAAAACATCTATCTTCGAATCGACCTGCCCGCCGTTTGGCAAGTTGCAAAATTGTTGAGACGTATCGAGGGCCTGGGCGCTGGGTACACGTGGACTAGCAACGCTAGAAATTCCCAAGCCAAAATCGGCGTTCTCACCCTTATAGCCTATCTGGCTAATTGGAAGCCCAATTGGACAATATCCCTGGAGATGATCTCTTCCTGTAAATCCTTCGTGCGCAACTGGGCCATTCAAAAAAGGTTCATTTAATGAGAGTCGCGATTCTGTGACAAAGCTTGTTCGTGCGTCGAAAAGAGCTTCGGGGGACCATAGCTGCTCATTTTCTTCATGGTGTTCATTTTTCACCTCGACTGGCTGAGGTGTATAGAAGATTGGAGAGCCCCTATGAGGTACTGGGCTTTCAAATGGGTATCCAGAGGATGGTTCCGACCCTGGTGTTCGCAGGTGAGTCGAGCTCTGATTTGCACCCATGGGATCTCGCCCGATATAATCGATAGGGTGAATATTATTTGAAGTGTAAGCCACTATTTGAGCCTCGGCATGACTCTGATCAAAGATTTTATTGGCTGTGTGTATGTCAGGGTTAGGAGAGAATGCTGTATCATACATTGGCAAGGAACAGACTTGGGGCATTAAAGTCGGAATTTGCAATAAAAGGGGTGTAAACGAGTGGCACGAGGTATATTCCTCTATTCATGGGTAAGCTCCTTCAACAGGGCGGCTGTGACCTGTTTTGCTTATGACTCTTAGCCTTTCTTACAAAGTCGGTTTCGTAATGATAAAGAATAATGCACACTTTGACTCACACGCGTTCCTGAGGGACGATTAGATGGTAGACGAATGGGTGATAAGCAGTGTATTGATCTCCAGCAACCTCAATAGTTCGTTTTCTGTGAATACACGAAAGTCTGGCTATAAAAAGGAGATGTGTTATCAAGAGGTTAGGAGACAAAAATGTGCCAGACCAGAGAAATTAAAGAATCCTGCGGATTGAACTGTGGGGTGCTTAATCGGGAAGACAAGCCAGATTTGGCATGTCGCATCCGTGCACCACTGGTCGATGAGATCTCATTTGGGGCACGCCCAGCACGAAAGTGAGTGAATGAAAAGTAAGTCAAGCCACAACCAATTTGATGAAAATTGCTTCGTGATTGTTCATTATTCACCTTTCCATAATGAGTAAAAAAACCGTAGTGTTCAATGAAAAATACACACCGAATTCGATTTTTGTGGGCTTAAAGAAAATCTTTAATAGGTGTAACTTTGAAGACATGCGCGGACGATTAAAAAAACGACAAGGGTAGTTTCGAAACTCACAAATCGAAGAATCTACGCTCCAAAAGATTCTAATATACATAATATTTATGAAAGCGATATACCGACCAATCAAAGGCAAATTAGCAAGGTCTCGTTGGCGTATATTGCCATAGATCACGAAAGGAAGCAAAACATCAAGACAACTACGTACTGTTTCGAGAGAAGCTTCATCGAATTGGTTGGGATTGACACCTATGATTTCAAGATTCACAAATGTGAATACCATAAACGTATTCATTCTGTATATGCACCTAAGTGGTGTCTATGTCCCATTCTATATATCTAAACCGGACCAATAATGATAACAACAAACCAAACGACAACTGCTCTCCACACCCGGGGGCACACCCGGGGGACAGCTATGATAAGCTGGAGTAGCAGTCGCAAAAAAAACTGAAAGAATGAAAGAAATAAAAATGACGAGCCTTCCGAACCGGGCTGCACAAATAAACCGGGATGAGAGAAATAAAAGAAAAGTGGGTGAACACCCCTTCGGAGATTCACACCCCTTGCATAATCTAAAGATGCTTCTTGAAGTGTTTGTCATCCAACCAGCCGGCTTTCTCAAAAGCTGCGAAAAGCCTGCTGGCCTTGTTCACATCAATCCTGCAAGCCTTTTGAGCATCCGTCCTTCTGAAAGGCATGCCATTGCGAGCACGGTTCACTTTCTCGAAGAAAAAACGCCTCTTGGAGTCAAGGTAGACATTGCAGCGCAATCTCAATGTGGAGGCAAGCACGGCTTCCGCTGGGTGCAATTGACTTATGTTTGGATCATTGCGTAAGTCCATGGGCTGTCCCTTCCACTCGATTTTGAGAGCACGAGTGTTGCCTTTGGGTAATGTTGCATGTGCATCGGGAGAGTAATCTGGGATCGACTCGTCGATGAATGCAGCTTGCTGAGCAGCCAAAGGCGAGCCAGCGTACGATGCTTCTTTTCTAACTTTGCGCTTTTTTTGCGGTGGCAGAGAGGGCACGTCCGCATTTGTTTCTTCTGCAGAAGTGTCAGCGGTCTTGATTTCTTTGGCCACTTTCCGTGTTCTAACTCTGTCGACAGAGTCTGAGTCCGAGTCCGAGCTCGCAGGTTGCGCTTCTCTTTTCTTTCTCTCAACTCTTCTCTCAGGCAGCCGCACCACGTGCAGGTAAACCACCCGGGGAGATTGAAAAGAGTATTGACTAAGGAAATCCAATTGCCTTTCTTTATACAGAGAGTCCAACTTGGCCCAGGGATTCACCGTCATGGTGTAGCTTCTAAAATTCTCGATCTTGAAAGGGTGGTTACTTGGAAGGTAGTGCTCAACATCATGGTCATCATCGATATCATCATTCGCATCGTGCGAAGAGCTCTCTCTCTGGTAAGGGGACAATGGAGGCGATAAGATCTCATGAGTAGAGCTCAATGCTGAAGCAGGCGAGTCAAAGATCTCCAGACTGGTTTTAGGGCCCTGGCCTGAATGTTTGTCTTCTTGCGTATTAATAGGTGTAAGGCAGCCGTCTCGCTGCCCAAAAGTTCTTGAGAGAGGCTGATATAACAACGTCATATTAGTGAGAGACTAAGGATGTGTGAGGAATTGGACAAGGTTCAATGGTGGGTTACGAGACTTTAGGAAAAATGTGAGACAGAACAAGTATCATCGGAGAAAGTGGCTGCTGAATTACATATATAAATAAGAGGAAAAAAAAGAAAAAAAAAAAAGTGTTGCATATTTTGTACATGCAAGTGACAAATTTCTTTTTTTTCCTGCACGAGTGCTATCGGTTTTCTTAAAGGCCAGACACAAGTTCAGTACAGATGAGCCGGGAATTTTTATTTATGCCATACCTCTATCGTGATTAAAACATGCGAGAAGGCATGTGCAAATTGTACTTCACTGTATTTGTGAAGAGCTTCCAATCTGAAACGAACGGATATATACTCGCATCTCATCTCCGCTGCATCATTGCCTGTGACCTTTGCATAGGCCAAACGCCAATGCGCGTTTGATGACGATTGTGCAGTGTACTCCATACTTTTGATCTCGGGCGGACCGTAGCATAAATACGGATACGACCACTTTTTAGTCACAATTGAAGGGCTAAACGACATCAAAAAAGCACTCTGCTGGCAATTGATCATAAAAGAGAATCACAGAATTTTGTTATGATTGTCAATGGCCTTTTGCTTCACTAAAGAGACAATAGGTCCCACGTCCTCTTAGCTATCTGCAGAACGTCCTGCTTCTGGAACAGTCATCACGCAGATAAAGTGTCGTACACATTTCTTTTTTTTCCAGCCAATGTTTAATCACGCTCTATCGTATCACGCGCCGTTTGCAGACGCCTCATCACGTGCGGGGCTCAATATAGATTTTTAATTCAGATTTGCCGCCGGATTTAACTCCGGTGACTCGTCTAGACTGCTTCCACCAAATGAGGGGCTACGGCCGTTCAGATATAGCAAGTATCTTAATGATCAGCCTCCATTGTTAAGCGCATCACACCTTAGGAATTCCGTGAGAAAATGGCCAGCTCGATCCATTTACTCTGGTTGCAATTACCAAAGGCGATTGTGGCGGCTAGATTCTTTCTGCGGTAAGCTATTTCTCATGAACCGGAACGAAAACACAATGGAAGAATGTCTTGGCGTATTCCATTTTTTTGTAATTGTGATTTACATATTGCAACCACTAAATTATTATAGATTGCTAGGGTAGCAGTATCGCCAGCACTAGTCACATGGTCCCCGTCACGTGACGAGACAGGCCGAGACAAGATGCCTTCGCATGGTTCCTCTCTTTACTTCCCCATGCCATCTTCAGCGAGTGTTTCACGAGCATTGAAATCGCACTTTTCTCTGCCGATGGTCACGTACGCAAACAAGCTTTGTCTTGCTCCCATGGTGCGGAGCGGGGAGTTGCCCACGAGGCTCATGGCGCTAAAATATGGCGCAGACCTCGTATGGTCTCCGGAGATCATCGACAAGAAAATTATGTCTTGTACGCGAGTGGAAAACAAGGAGCTTGGAACGGTTGATTTCTTCGAGAGGGGCAAAGACAATCTCAAGAACTCACTCATTTTTCGTACAAGAAGAAGCGTTGAAAGCGGGAAGCTAATTTTTCAACTTGGCTCGGCGAACCCCGAACTAGCTGTGGCGGGAGCTGCGAAAGTCATCGAAGACGTCGACGGTATCGATTTGAACTGCGGATGCCCAAAGCCCTTTTCCACACACGCAGGAATGGGTGCAGCTTTACTCTCAACCCCAGACCTATTGGTGCAAATATTGCTGACATTGGTCAAGAAAATAGGAATTTCTCACGGGAAGCCCATCAGTGCAAAGATCAGGCTCCTAGATCAGTCGGACTCACAACCAACCTTGGATCTAGTAGAGAAAATATGCGGGACAGGCATCGCAAACTTGACTGTGCACTGCAGAACTAGAGAAATGAGAAACCGCGATGCACCCATACGAAAGTTTGTGAACGAGATTCATGAAGTCACTAAAAGGCACGGGGTCTCCTTGGTCATAAACGGGGCTTTTAGATGTAAGCTCGAGTTCAAGGAGTTTCAGAAGCTAGTGAACAATTACGAAATCGGTGGAATGATGGCAGAAGCAGCCGAGTCGAATCCAACTGTGTTTAGTGATCGTCCGTTGCCATGGAAAGAGGTTGTTCCCGAATTCATCAGATTCTGCATCTCTTGTGACAACCATCCCAGCAACACAAAGTACATCATGCTCAACCAGCTACCGGGGAAAGCAAAGATCTATCAAGCGTTTTGCAAAATCAAAAAGCACGAAGAGTTCTTGGAACTTGCCAACTCCATTGGTGAGGAGGGAAACAAGGTGTTCATACGCGTGATGCAGAAGGACAAGCAGTATGCACCAGAGGAGCTCCAATTTAAGACAGGAGAGCCTGTCACGTTGAAGAGAGCCGTCGACGATGTCAAGACAGAGGTCCAGAACAAGAAGCAGCGCACGCTATGCGTATAATAGAAGGATGTCCCAACAGCCTACAACCTCAGGTTCACCGTCAGAATGTACTTTTAGATCCTTTGGCAGATGTTGTAAACTCTATATATACAGTTGGGATATAAAAATACAAAGGGTCCCAAAGCCAGCCATGCAATTAAGAAAGGAAACGTTTCAAGCCGCACCATGCACCGGCACCGGCGGTCATGATAGCCGTCGAGTAGGCCATTGGCTTGACGCCCGCAGAGCTTCTGAACAAGGCGCCGGTCAAGGCACCCGCGGCAACCGAGTTTAAGTCATCGTGCTTGCCTCTAAGGTTGTCGATCGTGGAGTCGAAGATATTGTAGATTAAGGCGAGAACACCACACGAGTTTCCCATAAATGGCCCTCTTTTCGTGATGTGGTTCAATACGGTGTTAAGCTTCAACTTAGCCGTGGAGTTGGCGGGCAAGTTGCTCAAGCCCTCCAGCATTCCGTAGGCGCCTCCAACACCCAACCCGAGCAAATACAACGAGCCAGTACCGTAACACAAGTTGTCTCTCCAATTTCTGGCGGCAATTATACTCGACCCGTTTTCCAAATCCGTCAACTGGTCGTCCTCCAAGTCCAAAAACTCGATGCCTTTGTCTAAGCCGGCCAAAGGATGCAACTTACTTGAGTCCAACACGCCCGGTGCCAGTATGATGCTTGAGACGTCCGAGACCAGCGAGGGATCGAACCCCAAGCTCTGGTTCACAGTATTTTGTGTTTGTTCTCTTGGTTTTCCTCCAAACAACCACGACATTTCTATGCTATTATATCACGTAACGCGTAGTACCAATGCGATTCTGATCACACTGGGGTTTTTTCACTTCATTTTTTCCCAGGCCCAATACTTGTCGCGCGCCGAGCGCTCTGTAAGTCGGAGGCAAAACGAGCTGACGCCTTTATGAAACGTATCGGCTTTTGGCAAAATAAAAGGGCGGCACTTTGTTAAATGCTGAAAGCTTGACGAATTCATGCTTCGATTCTTGATGTTCAGCTCAGACCAAAATTCAATTCTGCAAACTGCCACTTACACGTTGTGGAGCCGGGTTACCCGATCGCGCTTGTGTGCACCTCTGCTCCAGTACTCGGTTATTCCTCAGCCTTGCAATAGATTAGCCACGCGATAGAAGCAGGCTACAGCTCAGGCTACAGCTCAGGCTACAATCAACACAGTTACACAAAATTGGAGGAGCTGAAACTGATGTACGCAAATAATATTGGCTCCTCTTTGAGATAGAGTCACCTCCGGGCAAATTTTCTCTGCGGGTCATTGATAGGTCTGATCGATAGTTACAAGATCTCTAGGAGAAAAATTACTGCGAAAGTGCGAAGGCTGCAACTGAGACAGAGAAAATACATTAAGTTTTATTGCGGTCAAGGGATCAGCACATAGTCGCCGCCATCGAAATATTTACACAACACTAGTCTCAGCATTTACAATGCATCAAACTACAGCTAAATCTCAACAGTTTTTCAAAGAAAATTTTCGAGATTATGAGACCTGCGTGACCATTCTTTAAATTTCATTAAATGAGGGTTTGGGCGCACACGCGAGTAAGCAGAACGCTGTATGAATGAGAGTTGTGATTTCGAGTTTCATTGCTATGGGGAAATACACAGCAATCACTCGTACGTCTTTTGTGGGACATCGGTCTCAAACAATGAGCTGTCTTCCGCAGTCTCTTTATGCACGGCCGAAACTTTGTATAGCTCCAAGTCTTTGGAATCACCCTGATGCGCAAAAGGCATCTCTTTTGCAATCCGCACAGACATCCATGGCTTTGTTACAGGTGTATTGGCAAAGATCAAATCCATTTCCTCCAAGGTGCGGCCTTTGGTCTCAGGATATAACAAGTAAACCACTGGTATCATCAAAAAATTGATGCCTGCGAAGATAAGATATGTGTGGTGATTAATGTTACTGAAACACACAGGGGTGATCATTACCACCATGAAATTAAAACTCCAATTGCATGCAGTGGAAACAGCAGTAGTGGGTGCTCTCACTTCGAGTGAGGAGATCTCAGGAGGGTATAACCAGGTAAGCGACAAGTAGGAGACTGCGAAAAAGCTGTTGAACACGAACAATAAAACCGCAGCACCATAAGAGCCACCCGAGTGCCCCTGCTTCGCCATTTCCATGGAGACAAACAAAAACAACATTGTCAAGAATTGGCCAACTGCCCCAAAGATGAAAAGTGGTCGTCTCCCAATTTTGTCAATGACGAATATAGGGATAAGTGAGGCTAAGAAGTATTCCGTGCCGTTGCAAGCGGCGACAATCCGGGCATTGAAAGGACTCAAGCCAATGTAAACTTCGTAGATTGTTCCCGCATAGTAAGTGATTAGATTAATACCGCAAATTTGCTGCATGACTTGTGCCCATCCTGCCAAATTGACCCTCTGAAAATGTCTAAGTTTTCCTTGTTTGAACATTAACCAGGCACTGCCACCTTTCTTTTGCTCCATGTTGAGACTGACCTTGATCTCCTCCATTTGCTGAGATACAACAGGATGGTCACGAGGCACATCATAGAGAGCTGCAAAAACAGTTCTGGCCTCGTCGTCTCTAGATTTCGCCATTAGCCATCTTGGAGACTCTGGCAACCTAAAAATCAAAAAGACAATGACAATCGGAAACACACACTGGAACGCGATAGGAAATCTAAACGAAACTTCTCCGTGCTTCTCAGTAAAGTAGAATGCAAAGTCAATCCAGTAAGATACACATATTCCGAAAGTAATCAAACAACCCTGAATGCAGAGAGTCTTACCTCTGTTCAGAGCCTTGGAGCACTCTGCTGCATACAATGGAACAGTTGATGTGAGAAACCCATTTCCTACTCCGGATACAACACGGGCCACAGCTAAAAACGGAACGTTTGTAGAACCCGCCTGTAATGCTCCGCCAATAATCATGATGATACAACCGACAAAAATAACCTTCAAACGGCCGAGGGCGTCTCCAAAATAGATGGTTGATAATGCACCAACCAAACACCCAACCTCGTATATAGCAATGACTAGCCCTTGTAAAGTGGACGCGTCTTTGTGAATGCTTGTGTCGATTTGTGTGTACGTTTCGTTAAATGGTTTTAGCGTAAGAAGAGAGCCCATCACACCTTGATCATAACCGAAGAGAAGGAATCCTACACCGCAAACCACGGTAATGAGTCGGCCAAGATTCGGACCTTTTGTTCCCAAAAAGGTTGGAACTGACAGAACTTCTTCAGAACACTTGGAAGAGTTGCTTGTGGTTGTCGAGAGAGTCATCTTCTGAAATTAGTGCCAACTTCTGTAGTAAATTTTGCATGAGTTGATGAAGAGAGAACTACAGTCAACTAGTCAAAGACGGACTTGCTTCCGAATTTATAGAGAGTCTGAACCGCCGTACGGCTCTGGGACTTGGCCGATCCCCACAATCTGCACCCCATAAAATTGTTTTTGTTTAGCAGTTATGAACCACGTCATAAATTGCTTCCTAACTGCATTATGAACTGCATGCAAAAGTTTATTTGCAGTAAAAGCGCGCCATTTGTTCTTGGACCACGGCAAAATAATAGAAGTGAATAGCATATCCACGTGACAACAATAAACAATAAGCTCTCTGGAAAACTTCAATGAAGTGGCTGGTTAAGAGCTTGCGACGTGAAATTTGTAAGTGTTGCTCAACCGATTTCACCACGCCTCCTGAATTTGAAGCGCGAGTTTGCAGTTTCCGCTGACTAACCAGTTACCTACTCTCCCCAGATTTATTTTAAGACCAGCGTACTTCACGCTCCCATTGTGTGCATTCCCGGGTTGCAATGTTTTCGCATCTTTCGTTTGCTACGAGAATGCCATGACCCTGATCTCGATTCGCGAGAATTGAATTCAAGGACCTGTGTCAGGAATAATCCTGCATTGCCTGATTGTTTTCCATTTCATGACTCCATTAGTTTTTCTTATCAAGAGGAGATTTTTCTGGATGCTGTTGAGGGGATCCTTCTGCTGACTTACGCGTAATGAAATCCACGGCAATTATGCACGAGTATAAAAGGTCACACGAGTATAAAAGGTCACACGAGTATAAAAGGTCACACAAGTAGCTGTGAAATACTTCGCCGATAACGGCCTCTATATCAAACACAAGTAGAAGTCAGGTGGAAAAGATACAGGTCGCGTAGTCTCTTCTTGGGGTGAAATTCTGTCACGAGAAGATAGATCGAAGAGCCAACAGATCAGCTTTCTCGAATAACCCCACATGAAAGCAATGATTGTGATACAAAAGTCTGGAGAGAATTTGCAGCGATGAGTGCTTGATCAGCTACCCCACCTATTCTTTTCTGGCGCTGCACCATAATTATACGCTTTCGTGCACCATGCTTAACTCCGTGTACTTGCCTGCAGCATGTCTGAGAAGTCGTGTTTGGCCTAAGAAAATTTAGCAAAAACTTCAGATTGCCGTCGGCTCGGAGCGGACCCTGTTTTCAGCCCGAAGGCGGTGACGTCACTAAAAAAATCCCAACAGGCGCGACAAGGAACTGCGTGCACGCGAGTGCGCTGGTTTAATTGAACTAATCTCGTCCATTAATCGTTGAGCCTATCACGAAGGAGAAATTGCAAACAGAGATTTGCGCCACAAACAAGAACAAAGGGGCGAAATTTTTAGCTGGGGGTTAAATTTTTCAATCTGTAGCACTTTCAAGTGGAATCTGCTCTTGCGGTGCTAGCACAAATGCTGCATTGAGTAGAGAGGGGTTCTAGAGGATGGATAGCTGCACGACCTAAAAAAGCAGGCCGGCTCATTCCATCAGAGGATGATAATGATGACTGATTTTATCTTCATTTGAATCATCTAGGCGCACGTAAGCTGTAATAAAGCAATCAACAAATTACTGGCGCTCAAGATCCTCATTTTCCACACATCAGGAAGTCAAAGTGTCTTATTAAATGAATCTTGAAATGAGACTTTAAGTGTGCAGTCTAGCCCTGAAACATCCCCAAAAGTTGGATGCTTGAAAAAGATAGCAGCCAATTATCAAGGACGTCAAGGACTAGTGTTTCACCTTGCGGCAAATTTCCTGATACACAATTTAAAGTTAAGCTGTGAAACAAGACTTTGCTTATGACTTCTCATTGAGGGCGAGGCCGGCACAGGGCCAAAGCCCGTTGAATGGAGGCGCGACTCACAATATTGCGAAAGGGAGAAACAATAGAAAAAAGCTTCAGGAGAAATGTATGGAATTGTGCTAGCAAGGTGAAAAAAGCAGTGAAACTACTTTCAAGCTTCTATAGAACAGTTCACCCATGTTTTAGCTATATTTCGGAAAGCTCTTTCCAATGTGCTCTGATTTGAAAAGCCGGAGGCAAGCGTCGTGGGATGATGGTGAAAAAACAGTTACGTCAAGGCCCGTGCAGAGGTTACCGGTCGCGACACGCCAATGTTTTGGGCCAACTTTTCCAATGTTGGGGCCAAAGATTGAGGCTGCCCATAATCGCGCGCGTGTACAGGCGCATCGGTCGCAGCCTATGCCCGCTTTAATATAAGACTTGTAGACAGCTCTCAGTTCTCTTCCCGTGACTGATTTGCCAGATTAGAATTCCACAGCTCAATTGACCTTCAAATCATCGAGAAGCCGTATCTTGGGAATTTCAAAGAAATCAAACAACAACAACAACAACCTCCAGATTTCTTTGACACTTTCCTGATCGCCAACTCTGATCTATATCAAACATATCATTTCAGTATGTATACATAAGACGCCAACGATGAACTCCCCCAGCAGCAATTGCCCCTTGAAAGCAACGTGGACCTCGCGAACCGCCAGAGAAAAGCCAGAAAAAGGCCATTTCAAAGTTACAAAAGCAAGTCTGGGATGTCACTGAAATCTACCCGGCTATCCTTTCACCTCGTTCTCCGTTAGAATGCGATGAAAAGAACCACTTGTAATACCACCGTCAAAGAGCGTTCAAGGAGGACTTCGACGGACAATTAGTGACAATCCGAACCTCCAAAAGATACGACCCCGAAACTTACCGTCATTGAGTTTCCCTCGAATTCTCCTAGGTTCTGTGGCTTTTTTGTTGGGGCCGCCAGCGCCCCCCCGGAAGTAGCGCGTTATACCCTCGGAACTGGCCTAGAGAGAAAAAATCCCAGCACCTACTCAAATCACCTTGATCCTAGACTTCCAAAATTGCTGTTGAATTCATCGTTGAACACTGTTGCTTTGGGGCCGCTCGTGAAACGTATGCGAGCTCCAAGCGCAATATCTAGAATTTCGTTTACTAACCCTCGCAGAATTCTGAAACGTGCTATCTTCCTACATTCTCGTTTCTCTCTCCACAGTGCTCGCTACAGATACACCAGTGTCTATCAGCAATTCGGAAGACAATACCACGCATCTTTCCTACGAAGAGGACCTGCTTGCAAACCACGTGCTTATAGAACCATTTCCACAATGTCCGAGGAGAACTACTCCGAGCTCCATAAGGGCGTGAACGACCACTTTAAAGGCTTGAACTCTGTTGAGACTGCCGAGCCTTCTGCCGTCACGGATTTCGTGAGAAAAAGCGGTGGCCACACCGTGATTTCGAAGATTTTGATTGCCAACAACGGTATCGCTGCCGTGAAGGAGATTAGATCCGTGAGAAAATGGGCCTACGAGACCTTTGGCGATGAGAGAGCCATCCAATTCACCGTCATGGCCACGCCAGAGGACATGGCTGCGAACGCCGAGTACATCCGCATGGCCGACCAGTGCGTCGAAGTGCCTGGTGGCACCAACAACAACAACTACGCCAACGTTGAGTTGATTGTTGAGATTGCCGAGAGAACCAACGTGCATGCTGTCTGGGCAGGGTGGGGCCACGCGTCCGAAAACCCCATTTTGCCCGAGATGTTGGCCAGCTCGCCCAAAAAGATCATTTTCATTGGTCCTCCGGGCTCCGCCATGAGATCTTTGGGTGACAAGATTTCCTCCACCATTGTTGCTCAACACGCCGAGGTGCCATGCATTCCATGGTCTGGTACTGGTGTGGACGAGGTTGAGGTTGACGAGGAGACAAACTTGGTCTCTGTGTCCGAGGAAGTGTACTCCAAGGGCTGCTGCACGGGCCCAGAGGATGGTTTGGAAAAGGCCAAGAAGATTGGGTTCCCGGTCATGATCAAGGCCTCCGAAGGTGGTGGTGGTAAAGGTATCAGGAAAGTCGACAACGAGAAGGACTTTGCCACCTTGTACAACCAGGCCGCGAACGAGATTCCCGGCTCCCCCATCTTTATCATGAAGTTGGCCGGTGACGCCAGACACTTGGAGGTCCAATTGTTGGCCGACCAGTACGGCACCAACATCTCCTTGTTCGGAAGAGACTGCTCGGTGCAAAGAAGACATCAGAAAATCATCGAGGAGGCTCCAGTGACTATTGCCAACAAGGACACTTTCCATGCCATGGAGATGGCCGCTGTCAGATTGGGTAAATTGGTCGGATACGTCTCTGCTGGTACTGTCGAGTACTTGTACTCGCACTCTGAGGACAAGTTCTACTTCTTGGAGTTGAACCCAAGATTGCAGGTGGAGCATCCTACCACCGAGATGGTGACCGGTGTGAACTTGCCAGCCGCTCAGTTGCAGATTGCTATGGGTATCCCTATGCACAGAATCAGAGACATCAGATCCATGTACGGAGTTGACCCTCACACTTCCACTCAAATTGACTTTGAGTTCAAGGAAGAGCGTTCTCTGTCCTTGCAGCGCCGCCCGACCCCTAAGGGCCACTGTACCGCTTGTCGTATCACTTCCGAGGACCCTGGTGAAGGTTTCAAGCCATCGGGCGGTAACTTGCATGAGTTGAACTTCAGATCCTCCTCCAACGTCTGGGGTTATTTCTCGGTGAGCAACCAGTCGTCGATCCACTCTTTCTCCGACTCTCAATTTGGTCACATCTTTGCCTTTGGCGAGAATCGTCAAGCTTCGAGGAAGCACATGGTTGTCGCATTGAAGGAGTTATCCATTAGAGGTGACTTCAGAACCACTGTCGAGTACTTGATCAAGTTGTTGGAGACGCCTGACTTCGAGGGTAACACCATTACCACCGGCTGGTTGGATGAGTTGATCTCCAAGAAATTGACCGCCGAGAGACCTGACCCTATCCTTGCTGTTTTGTGTGGTGCCGCCACCAAGGCTCACATTTTGTCTGCCGAAGATAAGGCCGAGTACATTTCGTCCTTAGAGAGAGGTCAGGTGCCAAGCAAGTCCTTGTTGAGAACCTTGTACCCTATCGAGTTCATCTACGAGGGCCAGAAGTACAAGTTTACCGCCACCAAGTCTTCCAACGAGACATACACCTTGTTCTTGAACGGAACCAGAGCTGTTGTTGGCATTCGCTCTTTGTCTGACGGTGGCCTTTTGTGCTCTATTGACGGCA
>JAKUBE010000074.1:0-35488 GCA_030674755.1 Metschnikowia henanensis | reverse complement strand
ATCAAGGTGATCCCCATGACCGCGTGCTCGTTCTACATCTACGAGCGGGCCAAGGTGCTACTAGACATATAGAGCAGAAGGGTCTCTAGGGGTCAGCTGAGAACAGAGCAAAAGAAGAGAACACGGCAAAAAGAGAACAGGGCAAGACCTCAATTGTCCTTGAGACATACATATATACATAGAAGAGGCATGGCGTGGGTTGAACGGCCAGGGCCCGGCTGTGCCCGGCTGTGCCTTCAAAAGAACCAGAACCACTTGCTTTTCTTGGTGGGCCGCGTGCCGAACCTCGGGTTCGTGGCCAGCGCTGCGTTCGCTATGGTGTCTTTCGCCAAATGCGCCGTGGTGGCAAGCTTGTCCGTTCCGATTTTGAAGCCCCAGCTACGCAAGCCTCGCACAATCGCCGGCGTGAACGCAGCGGTCAACGGCACCCGCACGAAAATAAACACCGACTTGTGGATGCCGTACGCAATGGCAAACTCCGTCCATGAGAACCACGAGAACATCAGCAGTTTTTCGGACGCAGCGGCGATTTTATCCTGGTGCGCCTCCTCGATCTTGTTGATCTCCTGGATTTCCCGGAGCTCGTGCTCGGGCCTGCCAAACCCGAAATACTGCTTCGCCTGGTTCTCGTACCGCTCGATTTTCTCCTTGCCCATGGAATGCACGAGCAAATAACAAACTGGCAAATCCAACGCACTGAGGAAAAGGTACACCCCCAAAGCCGAGTACCCGTACTCTTTCACCAACGCTTTGATTCCCGTGGGCTTTTTCGGGGCCGGCTGCGCAGAAGAAAAAAACCTCGATCTGGCAATCTGTGCCTGTGGGCTTTTGGAGACCCTGAGCATTTGGGCCGGAAGGGCAAAGTTCTTGAACCGGAGGCGAGACGCGGCAAACATGAGGAGGGTTTCTATAAAGTGAGCGTGAGACGTGTGGTCGGAAAGTTCTTGAGAGTGCAATTTCCAATTGTTATTCTGATGGAATTTTTCGTCTTTTGATAAGGAAATTGGGATGTTTGTCCTCACTTTAGTCTGTTGACACTGGTAAGAGGTTGAACCAAGATTCGGTTCCGAGATGTGGTGCGCGAAGTCCTGGGTTCCGGAGGACGGATCCGAGTTATATGCGTAGTCATAGGATCAGCCTTAAAAAGGCAGGGCAGCTGATTTAAATGATAGAAAAGGCTGCGAATAAAAGGACATTTAAGAGGAGATAAAAAGGGCTAAAAGAAAAGAAAGTTGTTGGGATTTTCTCGTAGTCCATTCCACCTGCTGATTGTTTTCAGTTAGAGTGCTCATTTGATGGTGGGGGATTTAGGTGGAGAGCCACATCATTTTTTTGCATTACGAATCATCATTATAATATCTTTTCAAGGGATAAGTGATCTCATGGCTTGTTCACTGAATAACTGAAAAAGACCATTGAGTTTTCTATGAGCAAACGTGGCATCTGCATGGCCTCAGCATTCACTGAAGTGACTTCTAGGTTGTGACATATCATTCCGTTAAAATAAAATCATATACTAATTCGAACGGAAAATGACTTATTCATGCCTTTCTAAGTGCAATCAAGTAAATTTGAACTGGCATCAGCAAACTGTGCCTTACTCACCAGGTATTGAGTTTGCAGCTAATAAGACGATACGGACACCACCGTTTTATTATAGCAAACCCCCTCCAGGCCACGAAATCTCCAGCTGAGCCAAAAGCGAATCCAAAGTTCGGCAAATCTAGTTCATGTTTGCATAGTGTCTATAAACCACAAGTGCATTCACTTTTTTACTTCCACCCATAGCATCTCTAAATTCTTTAGCCTTCAAAATGTCACCTCCCATGATATAATGTCTGCCCAGACAAGCGGCGATATTCATTAGCGGAAAGAAGAGTAGAACTTCTCCTCCTTGAACCTCTGCTTGACTCTCTCAATAACATCACTTCCGTATACTTCGTCCAAGGCCTCGCCGCCTTTCAAGACGCGCTCTTCATGCGTCTTCTGTTCATCTTTGGTCATGAGCACGATGTTCTGGAACAGAAGCTCTGCCCTCGGGTCCCACCGCGAGAGCGTCAATCTAGTCGAGTAGTTCGACACCACAGACTTGCCCCGAAACACTTCCTCTACAATATACGGCACATCCTTAAGAGCAATGGGCGTGCGCTGGTCAAGATGGCCGATCCGTGCCTGCTGCCCCGCCAAGCTCTGGAGAATCCCGTCATACACCTTGATTCTGTTTTTTCCCTCGACGTATTCGGTCGGGTACCCGGCCACGGTGGTGAGAATATGCGTGGCCAAGGCAAGGCCAAACATCCCCGGCATGGTTCCCAAAACAGGTAAGATCCGCACCCGGAAGTTCTGCAATGCCGAGAGCTGGTCGACGTCGCCCTTGTCGATTTCGGCCTGGTCTAGCGGCAAGAGCTTGGCCTTGCGGGGGTCGGGCTTCTCCGAACTGAACACCACAGGGATATTTTCGATGATCCCGCGTTTGGTTAAGCGGATCCGCACCGAGCGGGCCAAGGGGTCTTCCTCTGTTTTCAGAAGATCGGCGATGTTGATGCGCGTGGGGTCCGATTTGCACGCGGCGCCGCCGGACGAGATCACCTTGAGCTTCTTCTCATGGCAAAACGCCAAGAGGTCCACCTTCGTGTCGATGTTGTCGATACAATCGACGACCAACGTCGGATTGAAGTCGTCGCCGAAAATCAACTCCTCGCCACAGCCAACGTTCCACAACTGGTTCCGCACTTGGATATCTGCCCAAGGTGCGATTTGATGGAGATGCGTGCGCAAACACTCGACTTTCGGCGTCCCCACGTCGTTCAACGTGGCCACCGCGTGCCTGTTGAGCGAGCTGAGAGAAACCTGGTCGAAATCGATAACTCTCACGGTTTCCACGCCGGATCTGATCAACATTGTAACGACCCAAGAACCCACTCCGCCAGCTCCAATGACCACGATCCGCTGGCCACGCACTTTCGCCATGCCCTCCTCAGAAAGAAATGCATAGTTACGCGCAAGCTGCTCCCGAATGAGCTCTTCCGAGTGGGGCCGATTTTTCGTTTTTTTTTCGGCAGGGGCGGGCTCCAGCCTTGTTTTTAGTTCGTAATAGTGATGGAATGCTTCGACTGCTGCGACAGAGATAACTGCCGTGGCAGCCACAACAGCAGCCAATTTAGCCGAGGACATTGTGAGGATTTCAGTAAATACAGGTTTCTGGATATCGCCACGGCTTTGTCGGCGTCGGATTTACAGCCAAGCGTACTGATTTTATGGACTCGATAAAGCGTTCGGAGTTAAGACCATAAATTAGTCTGGCCGACACGATTCGCGCAGCCTGCTCATCGCGATGGGCATTTTGTATGGGGTTAAAAGGGATGCAACTTTTATAGGTGATGGGAAAATGGCAATTGAGTGTTTTTGGTTTCTTGTGGTTCTAAGCTCGTGTAAAAGGTTTAACGTTTTGTTTGGTATTATTTGAGGCGTGTGGGTGTAGGTTTGTTGAGGTCATGTGGTAAATTAACGTATGTATCTGATGCCGTAATCTCGCCCTATACAATGAACAAACCATCCTCGAAACTGAGACCAGCAACAGGCAAAAACTAAGAGAAGGTCAAAGTAATTTCCAACAGCTGTAATCATCGATCTCGTTTGAGTGAAGCTTCGAAATGAAAGCGCAAAGTCATATCGGTGTTTTACCCGAAGTGTACGATAATCTTCCATATGGACACCACCCAGCTCACCGTAAAGATTGTGCAACCTGGAACGAAGCTAGCAGTTTTTATGGAACCCAAGTGTACACCATTTTCCCTTTTCCGGCTGGTCGAGCGCCTCAAACTTCGTGAAAACATCGCTTCCACTCCGTATCCTCCCCTATATTCACAATAGCGCCAACAACACTCTTCCCTAAATAGGCTTCAAACAGTACATTCTCACAGGGTAGAGCTCGCGAGGCATCCCCTTCTGCACGTCGCTCGCTATGAGCTTGTAGCCGGCTAGCTGAAAGAGCTCTCTGAACTTGGCGTCAGTTCTGGTGACACTCAGATCGGTGGCATCGAAAATGTCTTCGGCGGGCGCAATGTTTTCCTTCACGATCAACGTGCCGTTCGGCATCAACGCCTCTTTGCACCGCACCCAGAATTTGACCAACTCGTCGTCGGGCAACTGGCCTACGCACCACTGGCACCAAACCAACCAATAGAGGCCTTTCTTGTCGCTGGCACACTGCCACTCCTGCATCCCGATCTCGTAGATGTCGCCCAACTTGCCCTTCTGGGCCACGGCAATGAGCTCCGTGTGCATCTGCTGCACAAACGGCGTGACGGGCTCCAACAAATCACACCGGTCGCTGACCTTCCACAAAAAGTCCCGGGTGATGCGCCCGATTCCGGCCCCCATGTCAATGGTGAGTTTCTGCATTCCTGCGGGACACGCCATTCTTGTTTGGAGCTTGCGGAGGAAAGTCGCCGACCCAATAATATCGGCTTTTGGCACGGGGGTCTGCTCCCCAAAGCCTCCTAATACTCCGTTGACCGAAGCAGGCACTGACAGCCAGTAGGTGATGGCATCTGAGTAGTCTATGAGCGCGTTTGGGTCTTGGTTGTCGAAGTGGGAGTCTGGCGCGGATTCGGCAGATTTGGCTGGCATTCTGGCGGCGTTATATTGTTGGTGTTCCGGCCCTTTTTAAGATGAATGAAGAAGCTTGAAAAGAACAGTATTGGTGAGGTGCGATGCGAGGCCGAATTGGCGAGGGTCTAATTGCTAGACGCGATCGAACAGACCTCGGGTCTAATAAACTTATGGAAATTCACATAGAAATCGGTTTACATGTATGTGGATGCTCAACCACGTAAAGCGTGTTTCTGAGCATTGAGCCTTTTCGGAAATTCACTCATTCCACCTCATGCTTTATTTAACGATTGGAATTAAGGCCCTTTATCTATATCTTGGGATCTTAGAGCCGCGCGGCCCTAACGAAAACACCAATGCTTAGAACTCTGTACCGCGTGCGGCCCCAATCTCTTAGTCACTACTGCCGTGAGCACATTTCCATATCATTGATAAACTTAATTAACGACCCACAGATTCCACCCTCTTTATTCAAACATGGGCTATTACGATATCGACGATATTCTAGCCGACGGGGAGAAAATACCCTGCAAGTTTAATCTACTGGTGCCTGGACTAGGATATTTGGAGGGCAATCCGGGGAAAAGCATAGAAAAGGGCACGAAACTCGACCTACCGTTATGGTTGGCGGCCGTTTTGGCAGTGTGCACGATTCTGGACGATACAGACGAGAGTTTTGTTGATCTTCTAGAGCCGGACTTCATCTCACCTAAGGTTTTGAACGCCATAAAAGCAGACCCCAAGTCGGTCGACTTGCACTCGATCATGAGCCATTTCTACAAGCTTTCGGAGAAGTGGGCGGCTATGTACAACGAGACCCTGCTTATAGAAACAGTGATGATGATGTTGAAGGAACGCGCTCTAGAAATCGACAACTATGCCTCCAACACCACGAAACACGTCAACTCGAATTTCCTATACTCGTTGGATGAGTTTGAGAAAAAGCTCTACCGCGTCACCTATGAAAGTAAAAAGGAGATGCGGGCCTGGACCAACGACTGAGTGGCATTTGGTGCCTTGTCTTGCCCTTGTCTGCTGAAACGGGCTTGTCTCTCTAGTTCTTAGATTTAATAATACATGTGTAATGGCTTAGAAGAGTCCCCCTTCGTCCCCCGAGCTATCCTGGACCATCTCCTCTGACTTGAACGTCTTCTTTTTCTTGCTGCTTGGTTCCGCGTCTTCGTCTTCGAGTGCATCAATCTTTTCATCCTTTTCATCGTCTTCTTCGTCATCCTCAATGGCTCTTCTCTTCCTCTTACCTCCCTTTTTCGGCTTCGGTGTCTTCTTTTTTGGAGACTCCTCCTCTTCTTTATCAGTTGGAGCGTCGGTCTCCACTTCAGGCTCAGACACGTTATCTTCGTCGCTGTCATTGATGAAGTCCTTCTTCTTACCGTTCGCCTTCTTCTTTCCCCGTTTTTTGGCTGGCTTCTTTTCCTTGCCATTCTCTGCGCCAGACATATTGTCCTCATCTGAATCGTTTGTGGCAATGGTTGCACGAGCTTCTTCAGCCCATTGCTGTGCCTGCTCTTGCAATTTGATACGTTCCAAAGCCAAAGCTTCATTTCTTGCTTTTTGTTCGGCCATAGCGGCCTCGAGTTCTTGCGCCCGCTTCGATTCTTCCTCTTCTCTCAACTTCTTTGCTTCTTCGAGCTTTGCGTCAAGTTGGGTGATATTCTCCTTAGTCTCATCCAAACAAGTGCTCAACCTGCTAAGCAACGTAGACCCCAAGTTAGCTCTTGCCTTCAACTCAGACTGTGGAAAAGGTGGGTGCTTTTCATCCTCCGACGCTAGAGAATTCAAGCTTTCGATTGCGCGGTTCAAGTTATTGATAGCGTCATTGATGTCTTCGATCAAACGATCTTCAACCGTTTGCTTAGTGATGAACTCGGCAATCTGGAACTGAATAAAAGCAACATTGAAAACATAAGGACTTGTGACGCCAGACGTCTTTTTGAGAGCTTCTTCGGAGTATTCGAGAGACTTTTTCAAGTGGAGTATATTCTTCTCACTCAAACCTCTCAAATACCACGCACGCCCCAAGTATCCTAGAATTTTTGCATCTTGCCCATTGGCGTACCGACTCAGTGCTAACTCGTAACTTTCGATTGCTTTTGAGAATTGCTTCATTTCCGTTAAAACATGGCCCAAGTTGAGGTAAACAGAAATGTCGTTCAACGAATCTCTGATTTTTCTCAAGATGTCCAACCCTGACGCGAGCTCTTTGTTCTCGATGTAGATGATAGCAAAGCCCTGGGCTGCAAATAAATTTTTCGGGTCGATAGACAACACTTTCGTGAAGAGTTCAAGGGCCCTGATATAGTATTTCTTCCTCTTTTCTTCGTCGCGTGGGTTTTTAAGATCTTTAGCCATCACGCAATAAATGTTTGCCAATGATATCAAGGCGTACGAGTCGTGTGAATCGTATTCGACTAGCGTTTCCTTCTGATGTGTCGTATCTGCGTCAGGCTTCAAGCCCAACTTCTTGCCAAAAGTTTTGATGAACCAACCGTAAAAAGATCTGATTTCCAAGTTGGACGCATTTTCGTGCAATAAATCCTTGATCTCTTTTTCGATCTCTTGCTTATCGGACTTGTTGTGCGACACTGCGTCCAAGAACAAGAGCCTGAGCTTTGCCGAGAAGTATGTGGGGCACTCCTGAAGCAACTTTTCATAGAGTTCAATCGCCTTCTTGGGATCACTCACTTCCTGTGTTCTTGCCAAATTGAAGGAGATCGACACTTTTAAGTCGTCTTTCATTTCACTAGAGATACCACTGCCATCCAACTTGGCGAGAGCATGTTCAAGGTACTTGACTGCATCCTCAGTGTTGTTTTTTGTGTAGTTAAAGACAGCCATATTGTTGTACACCTCGGCAGGGGCGTCGAGTCCGATCTGCTGTCTAGATTCAACAGCCTTGTGCAAGTATGTCAAGGACTGAGACACATCTTTTCCTTCGTAAAGTTTGCTCAAAGTCAAGAATGCGTTCAAAGCGATCGGCTCTTTATTCAAGTAGGCTTCGGCATCTTTTTTGTTAGCTACAGCAGAACCTCTGTTATTGGACAATCTGATGTATTTTTCCAATAATTGGATTGCCAGCTCCTGTTTAGTCTTCGACGTGCTTTGAGAATAGAGCATAGCTAACGAGTAGATGACCTCCAAGCATTTGCTATTAGTCTTCAAGATCGACTCGAACGTTATGATTGCCTCCTCAATCATGTTTCTACTGAGCTGGGATTGCCCAAGACCAAGTTTCGCGAGGAGATTATTTTCATTGAGCCTGATTGCTTCGTGGAAGTTTTTCTGCGATTGTGTGAAGTCGCCCTTTGAGTATGCCACTCTACCAAGCCAGAACGAGCTGCTGGATAGGAGCTTCGAAGTGAAAGACGATAATTTGGAGGAAGACAGCGAGGTGATGACGTTATCGTTTAGTGCGGACACGACCTTCGCCACAATTTTCTCGATCAAGTCGAAGTCGCCCTTGGAGAAATAATAGGAGCAAAGCGACAAGAGGATGACGGGATCCAGCGGCTTTTCTAGATGCAAGTTTGTCAATTCCTTGATAGACTTGGCGTACCCCTGGAGGAACAAGTCATCTGACAAGGAGTTGGTGAACACCTCATCTAAAGACGCCAAGTTGAGCAACAACTTCGCCTTGAAATTTGCAGGATCAAGCTCGAGGACTCTTCCCCAGGCATTTATGGCCAAGGTGCGCTCCTTCAAAAACCAGTAGCAGATTCCTATTCCGAGACGCGGGTCAGGCTTTATCGCAGGGTTAGACACCAACACCTGTTGGTAGAGCTTCAACGCGTTCGTGTAGTTGTGGGTTTTGCTCAAAGTGATCTGGGCCTTTCCAAGGAGAGCATAGCAGTTACTTGGGTCCAACTTCAAAAGCTTATCGTAAGCTTGAAGAGCAACGTCCGCGCGGTCGGTAAGCAAGTGTACTTGTGCCTGGGCCAAGAGGGCATTAGGGCTGCTGGAGTCACCAGTTTGCGACAAGTGCTCGTTCGCTAGCTCGATGTTTTTTGCCTTCTCGCTGCCTTCGGCTGCCAAAGCCAAACGCGTCCATGCTATGGTGAAATGCAAGAGAGCTTTGTCCGACAGAGACATATAGTCCATCATGAGACCCGTCTCAGCAATCGCAGCCCCATCAGCAGCCTGTCCAGCTTGGCAGTATGCCTGCAGCACGAGAATCCAGTATTTCACAGCACAGCTTTCCGCCTGCAAAAACGTCTCGAGCTCCAGGGCATCTTCAGGAAGCTCGTCTATAGTAACGATGTCTCCGCTACCAATGACAATCTCGACCGTTTTCAAGGACTCGGGTGCACCTGAGCCCAAGTAGTAGGAGATATCCAGGGGTTCCTCCATGATGCCAGGGTATTGAGCAAAGCGAGATTTTGGGTGTCGGCGGAGAACCTTGCTTTGAAAGACACTTGTTTTCTCGCTTTTTTTGATTTGCATGAACGCTTTCGAGGTGCCGAGAGCGCACCCGTACATTCCACATGAGGGTGGCTTGGGCGGCTAAAGCGGTACAGAAGGGAAAAGCTTCAGAAGGTAATTTGGGGGCCCTGCTTATTTTAAATTATTTTCTGGTAGGCAAATGGTTGAAGCCTTTCTAATTCAATATTGTAGCGCATTATATTCTGTTATTTTCGATGAATTGGAACGCCCCTGTAAGGTTAGTGGGACCCCGAAAGCTACCAGCGAGAAGCGCCCAACTCTTGTATCAAAGTGATCCAAAGTTTGTCGGCTTTTTTCATTACATGAGGTGTGTATTTTCTTGATCTGGGCGTTATGATTAGGTAGTCTTTCTAGGGTCATCTAAGTGGAGAGTAAGCAAAAAGCGCTTTTTGAGTAATGTCGGGTAATGGTTGTCATTTTGCACAATTTTCTTCGGACTTTGCCAAACTTGCAAATGATAACTAGCAGCTCAAAAATTCGAACGGATTTCATAAATCCAAGAACATTCAAAAGGCAAATACATCTCTTAGTTTTAAGATATCAGGAAGAAAAGCGTGATGTTTTTAACATACTCCACTTGTGTGTCGATGAAATTCTATTTCATAGCTTGCCTTTGCACTAACCTCCCCGAGGTCGCACTTTGCAGCAACGAGACCCGATCTTATTTTGGCTGCAATTTCATTTTACACTGGCGAATGCATGATTAAGAATATGGAAGGAAAAGCCCAAAGCACTTGGATCGCCACGGCCCATGCCTTGAGAATGCAAAAACTAGCCCTACATTTATTTGTAAGTAAAATGACTCCTCGATGCCACCGATGAACCAATTCTCGGCGCCTCAAAGGTCATACAATAAAGGTAACCGAATAAAGAACAATGAAGAAAGAAAGGGTTTAAAAAAGAGCTGGAGACACTCCGTAAGAAATAATGCTCATCTTTATCTTTATTGCACCCAAGCCAACGCCTCCCACGTTTTCCCCGAACATTCGGGCCATTTTGACCCCAGGACATCACGGCCTCTAAGTGCAGTGACATAAAATTTTCAGCCTGTTGCGCAAAAAAAGCCATACTAGGTGAGGCAGAAAAAAGACAGACCGAGCTGCGTCTACAATTCACATCTTACTACACCGACACAAGAAACCACACACACCATGGAGAACGATGCCGCCGCCAAGTCCATTGAAATGTGGAAGATCAAGAAATTGATCAAGTCGCTCGAAATGGCGCGTGGAAACGGGACGTCGATGATCTCGTTGATCATCCCGCCAAAGGGCCAGATTTCGCTCACACAGAAGATGTTGACCGAAGAGTACGGCACGGCGCTGAACATCAAGTCACGTGTCAACCGGTTGTCGGTGTTGTCTGCGATCACGTCGACGCAGCAGAAGTTGAAGTTGTATTCGCACGTGCCCAAGAACGGGTTGGTGATTTACTGTGGAGATGTGCTCACGGACGAAGGGAAGGAGAAGAAGTTGAACATCGACTTCGAGCCCTTCAAGCCCATCAACACGTCGTTGTACTTGTGCGACAACAAGTTCCACGTGGAGGCGCTTTCGGAATTGTTGCAGGACGACGACCGCTTTGGATTCATTGTCATGGATGGTAACGGCGCGCTTTTCGGAGCCGTTTCGGGCAACAACAGAGACGTTTTGCACAAGTTCACGGTCGACTTGCCCAAGAAGCACGGCAGAGGTGGGCAGTCCGCGATGCGTTTCTCCCGTTTGAGAGAGGAGAAGAGACACAACTACGTGAGAAAAGTCGCCGAGGTGGCCGTGCAGAACTTCATCGAAAACGACAAGGTCAACGTCAAGGGGTTGATTTTGGCCGGGTCGGCCGACTTCAAGAACGAGTTGTCCAAGTCCGACTTGTTCGACGGCCGGTTGCAGGCGCGAGTCATCAAAATCGTCGATATTTCGTACGGAGGAGAAAACGGGTTCAACCAGGCGGTGGATCTTTCTGCCGAGACGTTGGCCAACGTCAAGTTCGTGCAGGAGAAGAAGTTGTTGAACCAGTACTTCGACGAGATCTCGCAAGACTCCGGCAGATTCTGCTACTCCATCAGCGACACGTTGAAGGCGCTCGACTTGGGTGCGTGTGAGGTGGTGATTGTGTACGAGAACTTGAACACCGTGCGGTACACGTTGAAGGACAGCGAGGACAGCGAGGTGATTGTCAACGTCAACCCGGACTTGCCCGACAAGTCGTACATGTTGGACAAAAACACGGGGGCCGAGATGGAGATCGTCAAGGAGGAGATGTTCTTGGAGTGGTTGGCGGAGAACTACAAGTCGTTCGGCGCCACGCTCGAGTTTGTCACCGACCGCTCGTCCGAGGGTGCGCAGTTCGTGCAAGGTTTCGGAGGCATCGGCGCGCTTTTGAGATACAAGGTCAACTTCGACGCGTTGGTGGACGAGTCCGAGGAGGACGAGTACTACGACGAGAGCGACGACGACTTCATCTAGGCATCCACTTCTTCTTCCCTCTGTACAATTAGCAATACATTCATTCGACTATCTAGGCGCACACAGCATGACGGAACAGTATGTATTTCGACTCCCCTCATATATTTTACGTTTCCTCTCACATGTATTTCGACTCCCCTCACATAATTTACGTTTCCTCTCATAATTTACGTTTCCTCTCACTTCCCCACGCGATGACGCAGGCCCCTGAGCTCGTCCAACGCCTTCACCAGCCGCTTGCCCAAAATCGTCTCGGACGTTGTTCCCGAAACAATCTGGTGCGCGAGATTCTCCAACCCGCTGGTGATATACGACCGTCTGTGGTTGCTCCGCAACGGTTTTGCCAAAAGCTGCCGGAGCTGGAACCGGAGCTCCTTCTGCTGGTCTTTCGAAAGCAGTTTCCGCTGCTGTCTCTCCCTCTGCTTTTTGATGACGTCGTCTTCAAACTCCTCTGCGTCGGAAAGATTCTCGATGCCCAAGTCGTCCGCCGCTTGTTTGAGCCACGAGCTCTCCTTCCTGGTGGCTGTTCCTGCGATCGACGAATCTCCCAATTTGCCCGCCAACTGGACCCTTTCACGGATCTGCGAAAGCACGTCGTGGTCGATGGGAAGCAACTTGACGTCCGCCCGGGTGTTAAACTTAGTGTTTTCGGCACTGGACGCCACGAGCTTGCGGAGTTTTTTTAACGGGCCCGACGCCTCTTGCGGCGAGCAGAACATCACAGAAACACCCTCCTTCCCCGCACGGGCCGTCCGCCCCGATCTGTGCACGTAGACATCGGCCGAACGGGGCAAATGGTAGTGTGCCACGTGATCGATGTTGGGAATATCGAGGCCTCTTGCGGCAACGTCGGTCGCTATGAGCACCGAGCTCTTGTTCTTCTCGCACGACAGCTTGAACCTCTCCAAAGCACGCAATCTCTGTTTCTGCATCATCGCCGAGTGGATGGAGAATGCCGGGATGTTGAGGTTGGCCAACAACGGCACGAGTCTTCGCACCGAGTCCACGGAATTGGCAAACACGAGCGTCGAGCCCGGGTACGTGAGCACAAAGTAGTAGATGTACAAATCCCGCTCCGTGGCGCCGCACTCCACAAGTGCTTCTGTGACCTGGCCAGAAACGATCTCCTTAGGGTTAGCATCGCAAAGCGAGGGCCGCGGGTCTTTGAACCTTAGTTTTTTCTTCAAGAGCTCGAGGATCTCGTCGTTGCCGATGAGCCCCGTGGCCGCGGCGCCACTGTGTTTCTTGTGGGCTTTATCCAACTTCCCGAAAAACTCGCGTGAAAACGTGGCCGAAAACACCAACGTCTGCCACCTATAGCCGCACTCCTTGCGCGGCCTGTACTTTTCCAAAAGCTGCAAGATCTTCTCAAACTCCTCGAAATGCCCGTCCTGGAGCAACCGGTCGGCCTCGTCGAGCACCACGATGTCGGTGGCGGCCATTCGGCGGAGAAGGTCCTCGTTTTTCTCAATGAGCTCGAGAAATCTGCCGGGCGTCGCCACGATGACCCCGGGGCCGTAGGAAAGCAATCTTTCTTGTTTCTGTACGGAGAGCCCGCCGGTGATGGAGACTATTCCGTTTTGTGCGAGCGGCGAGTATTTGGAGATCCCGTTCATGTGGTCCACCACCTGGTGCGCCAACTCTCTGGTGGGCGCAAAAATGATTCCTGAAGGAGGAGCAACCGCCTGCGGGTTGGCGGCAGTTTGGGCGGCCGAGAGCCGGGCGAGATACTTCTCCAAAATCGGGATTCCGTACGCCAACGTCTTTCCGGAACCCGTCGTGGCTTTACCGATAACATCTTTGCCATTGAGCGCTAAGGGAATGGTTTCTCTTTGGATGGGCGTGGGCTCGGTGAAATTGCTGCTCTGGAGCCCGCTTAGAGTATAAGTGCTGAGCGGCAAAGATGCCCAGAGGGGCATGTTGATATCGTTCTCATCAGGAAGCAGGGTATGTAAGCCCGTGAACGCATTGGCGGTGAGCTGTTCGGGAACGTCGTCTTTTTGTTTGTGTGTCTTTTCAACAGACGCTTCCGAGTCCGAGTCATCAAATCCGGTAAACTCGTCCTCCAACTCGTCCTCCATTTCATCATCCATGTTTTCGTCCTCTTCGTTTCCAGAAACCGTGTCTGGGCCAATTTCCTTGGACTCGGCTTTATCCTTTTTTCCTTTCAGCGGGCCGTCGGCCTTGCTATCCTTTGTGTTTTCAGCATGATCCGCTTTTGTGTCCGTGCTGGGTTTCCCCTTCCCTTCTTCGCTGGCTTTTTTCTTGTCTTTTGCCTTGGATTTCAGCTTCTTCTTGTTGAGAAGTTCGTCCACATAGCTAGTCCCCTCGTCGTCGCTTTCCTTGGCAATAAACTCGGGAGCGCCATTGACCATCCGGACATCCACGCCGTCAAGTTCCTCCAACCCGAAAAACCCGCTATAGTCTCCTAGATTATCTGGAATATCGACCGCTTTCCATGCGACCTGATCTCCGGTGATGATCTTGTTTTGCCGTGCATATTTCTGTTCGAGCGTCGGCGTTTTCTCTTGCTTTTTGGGAGCACGTTTCCAGGCCCCTGAGCCGGATTTGCCTGCTTTTTTCCCCGACTTTCCCTTGCCAGCAGCCATTATATTATTTGTACAAGTAATAAAGAAGCACGGCGATGAGCTTTTTTTCGCACCCGGTCAGATGAGCGAGCAGCTAGTCTATGGATGTTAATTCTGCGTGCGTCTCAAGTATCACCTATAAAGATGAAACTCCAAATGCCTTTTCTTTGCGGACAAGAGAAGGAAGTAAGTGCTCGTAATGCAAAATTGTCTCTAGCAATTTCGTTAGAGGTGGAAGAAATTGGAGGGGTAAAATGATGGCTCTCAGAGCTGCGCTATAATTGCTCACGTGACCTCGATCTATGACTGGTGATGTTAGTACGGTCCCCAAAATTTGTTTTAAGGCCATCTTTTTCGTTATGAGACCCCTGTATTCTTGATCCACGATCCAATGAGAAGATTATCCATTGTCTCAGTTTCCCTGATCTTTCACACTGGATTTGATGTATTGACCTTGCAATTAGTGTTGATAAGCGTGGGCCAGAGGTAACTTGTTTATAGAAACAAAGACAAGGAATAATATGCATTTACTACAATCGGATTCTGCCTCTTCACTATAAGCGATTTATTATTCATAGCCAACATCTGTCAACCACAACTTGTTTTGTTTGGTCCACATAAAACTCTCCACATTTTAAATCGCGCCCATACATTAGCTACCTGTCTGCGCATTCCATCTCCAATCTCATCGCCTATCCATCATCTAGATGCTAAGAAAGCCGAAAACCATAACCGCCAGCAAAACGGCTCCCAAATCACTCAAGCCGCAGAAGGCGAGACAACTCATTCGCCGGTTCCACAATCTCCAAAAATGGAAAGCCATCGTTTTGAAACGACTCAAAACGCATTTTCCGGATCTAGATGATACGCTGTATGTGAAGAAATTAGGCACGGCGTATTCACGCCAGTACCAGCAATTCAAATTGCCAAAGGTCACAGAATCTGCTCCTGACGCGGCGGTAATTGATAGCAACGCGCCTCCTTCGAAATTAATCGACAGTCTAGCGAAAATCGATGCCGAATTAGATCAAAGAGGCGGTCTTCACGTGTATCAAATGGCATCGACCGTCGGGCAGGACCACCAACGAGGCGGGGACTCGCTGAAATGGCTCGTCAAGTGGTTTGAGGAAAAGAAAAGAACTGCATCGTCGACACTAGAGATCGGCTGTCTATCTGCCACAAATGCCATTCTGACTTGCGGCCGGTTTGGCGATATCACTAGAATCGATTTGAACTCCCAGGGCCCGCAGATTCTACAGCAGGACTTTATGGAAAGGCCATTTCCAAAGTGCGATAAAGAGCGCTTTGACGTGGTTCTGTGCTCGCTAGTCCTAAATTTTGTGCCCAGCGCCTCACAGAGAGGAGAAATGCTACGTCGAGTGACCCAGTTTCTTCGCGAGCCACAGAATGGATCCACAGAGAATGCGAGCAAAAAATCGGCGTTTTTCTTGGTGCTTCCACTTCCGTGTTTGTCAAATTCCCGGTACTTTGATCGGGATTGTCTTCGCGAGATCATGTCCGCGTTGGGATTTCAGGAAATACAGTCGCATGAGGCTAAAAAGGTCATTTACTTGCTCTATGATTGGATGGGAAAAACAGCCATGGGGAGCCTTCCGGCCCGGAAAAAACGTGAGATCCATTCAGGAGCCTCTCGTAATAATTTTTTTGTCGATATGAGCTGATCTAGATCATACTTAGTTAGTAGAGTGAGATAAGGTAGGCAATAAAGTAGTGAACAACGATATGTTATTCTTCGTTTCTTCTAGTAAGCACCCACTTTGCAATCGGCAGGCAAAAAAAAAAATAATACAATGCACTGTGCCAAGGAGCAGTTAGTGGTCAATACGGGAAGACTATTGTTGTCGCAAGCTATTGTATTTTTGTGACAGCACTCAAATTCATCTTTGTATTTGGAGCATTGAGTTGTCCGGAAATCTGGTGGTTTCCAGCTTGGTTCGTGCGCTTCCGTACTTATCTAGATTTTCTCAAACCGCATTCACCTTATCAATTGATCACGTGCTACTATTTTTGAGACCATGCAAGCCGACCAGCAAAAGCTCCGTCACGAGCATACGATCTGACCTTCGGATAATTTTCCACTTGATGTCACCTGATGAAAGACAATATCGAACTGCAGTCTGCGCATGAACCATACGTTGGATGACGAAATCGCGTGAGAATAGTGCCTAAATATGCTTGGCCTGCCAGGCAACGTGCGCCTGGAGTGGTGGGGATATCCGGAACGCAGCGGCGCGAGGAGGGGAAAGACGTGGGGGTTGCAGGTCGTAAACGCGTTTGTTATGCGCTTCGCGGGCCACCGGTAGCATGCGTGAATGTGGGAGGGCGCTGGACAAAAAAGCAAAAAAAATCCGAAAAAAACTCGCGCGGGTACCGAGATGCCGATCCGACCGGCAGAGCAGATATCGGCTTCAGCGACCGTTCCCCGTTTCAAGGGTGAAGCAAAAAGACACACATGATGTTTTTAGCCAGTAATACTTCAACAATGTAGGAACCGAGTCTCGAGAAGAATACATTTGGTTATTTCCCAACTCATTGTATGCTCTGCTGCCTGGAGTCGACAGTTATAAACCGCGAGTGACATTAGGTTAGGCATGTAAGAAAATATGCATGACGAGTAGGTGTGGTCTGCATATGAAATTACAGGTGCGCTGCCAACGGAGAAATTTTTTGGTTATTCCGGGGCGGGTAACGAACTCGCTTTCCACTTCACCAAGTTCTTGAAACTCACCCAAATTCATATTTTCCTTTCCTTATAGCCTTTATCTGATCTCTGATACTTAAGATGACCACAATGTATTCCGTGCCACGTGGGTATAAATAAATACAAAGTCGCTTGAAAAAGCAACGATTATTGCGTAGAAGCCCGAGTCAAATAACGCGGGTGGACCGCGCACGGGAATACTGGGCGGTGGCGGAGGAGCTCGATAATTTTTCCGGGGACACGGAGAAACCTGGAGTTTTCAGGCGTATGAGGCCATCATGCATGATACATGCATAAATATCGTCCAATTGAGATCACCCCAGCGCGCACAGAAAAATAAAAAAGGAAAGGGATAAGCCACCCGACCAAATTTCCGACGCCGGAAAAACCTTATAAATATCAGGGCCCTTTCCTTGCAAGCCGACTTTTTTTTGCTCGATACATTAAAAAGCATCACATTTCATATCATGTCTCAGCCTCAAGACGAACTCCAATCCAAAGCTGGCGTTGACACGCCGCTTAATGACTCCCTTCTCGAGGAGAAGAACGACGAAAGCCCTCTCGCTGCCTTGCCCGAGAAGAGCCTCAAAGACTACCTCTCCATTTGCATCTTCTGTTTGTTTGTTGCCTTTGGTGGTTTTGTTTTCGGTTTCGATACCGGAACCATTTCCGGTTTCGTGAACATGTCCGATTTTAAAAGCAGATTTGGGCAGCTTAGTGCGGACGGCACGTACTACTTGTCTAACGTGAGAACGGGTTTGATGGTGTCTATTTTCAACGTTGGTTGCGCCGTTGGTGGTATCTTTCTTTGTAAGATTGCCGATGTCTACGGAAGAAGAATGGGTCTCATGTTCTCCATGGTGATTTACGTTGTCGGAATCATCATCCAAATATCTTCCACCACCAAATGGTACCAGTACTTCATTGGCCGTCTCATCACCGGGTTGGCTGTGGGAACTGTTTCTGTTGTGTCTCCTCTTTTCATCTCCGAGGTCGCGCCAAAGCAGCTCAGAGGTACGCTTGTGTGCTGTTTCCAGTTGTGCATCACCTTGGGTATTTTCTTGGGTTACTGCACGACCTACGGAACTAAGACGTACACTGACTCCAGGCAATGGAGAATCCCCTTGGGGTTGTGTTTCGCCTGGGCAATGTTCTTGGTGGCTGGTATGTTGAACATGCCCGAGTCCCCCAGATATTTGGTTGAGAAGGCTAAGATTGACGAGGCCAGAAAGTCCATTGCCAGATCTAACAAGGTGTCCGTTGAGGACCCTGCTGTTTACACCGAGGTCCAACTTATCCAAGCTGGTATCGACAGAGAGGCTCTTGCTGGTAAGGCTTCGTGGAAGGAGCTTGTGACCGGAAAGCCTAAGATCTTCAGAAGAGTCATCATGGGCATTATGCTCCAGTCGTTGCAACAGTTGACCGGTAACAACTACTTTTTCTACTACGGAACCACGATTTTCCAGGCGGTCGGGTTGCAGGACTCGTTCCAGACCTCGATCATCTTGGGTATTGTCAACTTCGCCTCCACGTTCGTGGGAATCTATGCCATCGAGAGAATGGGAAGAAGATTGTGTTTGTTGACCGGGTCCGCCTGCATGTTTGTGTGTTTCATCATCTACTCCTTGATTGGTTCCCAGCACTTGTACAAGAGCGGCTTCTCCAACGAACCCTCCAACACCTACAGGCCATCGGGTAACGCGATGATCTTCATCACGTGTCTTTACATTTTCTTCTTTGCTTCCACATGGGCTGGTGGTGTCTACTGTATTGTGTCCGAGTCGTACCCCTTGAGAATCAGATCCAAGGCCATGTCTGTGGCCACCGCCGCCAACTGGATGTGGGGATTCTTGATTTCGTTCTTCACGCCATTCATCACGTCTGCCATCCACTTCTACTATGGGTTTGTGTTTACGGGCTGCTTGTTGTTCTCGTTCTTCTACGTCTACTTCTTCGTTGTTGAGACCAAGGGTCTTTCCTTGGAGGAGGTTGACATTTTGTACGCTTCCGGCACGCTTCCATGGAAGTCTTCCGGATGGGTTCCTCCAACCATGGACGAAATGGCCCACAACGCGTTTGACAACGCCAAGCCAACGGACGAGCACGTCTAAACAACATCACGCACATAGACCGCCCATTAGATTATGTTATAGAAGGGCACGCATCATTCAGATTCAATTCATTTACGATCAGAAGTTATGTTTCTCTTGTAGACCGCAACAGCTAGCTGGTCCTGTGATTGGCGCCATATTCGGGCCGCCACGGGCCTTTACACAGGATACTTTGCATGACTAGATTAGATTTTATTAAAATCAAGCTAGACGAGCGATACGATTTTGGCCAGCGTACTCATTAGTTACACAGTACAAGCCAAAATCCTTGAAAACTTGCCTCGCACGCACGTCACGTGATCCTCGGTGCGAGGCCCGCTTTTGTCATCGTTCCTCACTCGGGTCCGAGACCCCGAGTTACCCCTCCAGCGGACAAACTCGGGTGCATGCACGAGCGGCTCGTCTACTTCCGCTCACCCGCAAACGACTCATTTATAGTACTAAGCCCTCGGACTTAAGGAGACACAGATAGCAAGAACGTCCCATAGTATTGGCATATAAAGAAACAGGGTTCTGGTTATGTGGGGGATGCATGTGGGGGCTTCGTAACTTTGTTTTGCTGAACCAAGCAGCCGGGTTTTCCCGCATCACGTGCTATTCCTTCCCCGCCGATGACAGCCCCAAAATTAATTCGAGAGTCATCGTCGTACATATTGACTCACCGTAAATCGCCCCATCTGAAAATTTTCCCCCAACCGAGGTTCATATAAATACCACGACGCCACATTCATTTTTTTTTTTTTTGAATTCTTTCGCGAGCTCGAATTTTGGAATCTAGCTGCTCTGCCTTCGCTCGAAATACCTAGTCTATTCGCTTAAAACTAAGCACATACCTAAAAAGAACCCTGTTCTCAGCATACACCCATAACCTCTACACATTCACAACTCTTCAAAATGCTTAGACGTTCCACCCGCTCCTTTTCCACCGCGTCCAAATTGGCCAAATGGAAGGAAGTGCCTTTGGCTCCTCCCGACAAGATTCTCGGAATCAGCGAGGCCTACCAAAAAGACTCCAACTCGAAAAAAATCAACTTGGGTGTCGGCGCTTACAGGGACAACTCCGGAAAGCCAATTGTGTTCCCCTCGGTTAAAAAGGCCGAGACCGTGTTGTTGGAGAAGGAATCCGACAAGGAGTACACGGGGATCATCGGATCGAAAACGTACCAAAATGCCGTGAGAAACTTCATTTTCAACAACTCCGACAAGGACGCCAACGGAGCCAAGTTGATCAACGAGAACAGAATCGTCACGGCCCAGACTATCTCGGGAACCGGCTCCTTGCGTGTGATTGCCGATTTTTTGAAGAGATTCTACTCCGTCGAGAAAATCATAGTGCCTAAGCCCACATGGGCCAACCACGTGGCGGTGTTTACCGATGCCGGGATCTCCGCAGACTACTACGCGTACTACGACAAGAGCAACAACTCGTTGGACTTTGAAAACTTGAAAAAATCGATTTCCGCGGCCGAGGACGAGTCTGTTATTCTCCTCCACGCGTGTTGCCACAATCCGACGGGCATGGACTTGACTGCCGAGCAATGGGACGAGGTTTTGGCCATTGTCCAGGAGAAAAAGCTCTTCCCCTTGGTCGATATGGCGTACCAAGGCTTCGCCTCGGGCTCTCCTTATAAGGATATCTCGTTGATCCGCAGAATGAACGAGTTGGTGGTGGAGGGAAAGATCCCCACCTACGCCTTGTGCCAGTCTTTTGCCAAGAACATGGGATTGTACGGCGAGAGAACCGGCTCGATCCTGATTGTCACGGAGTCTTCTTCTCAATCCAGCGCCATTGAGTCGCAGTTGAAAAAACTCATCAGACCCATGTACTCCAACCCGCCCATCCACGGCTCGAGAATCGTCGAGACGATTTTTTCCGACGAGCGGTTGTTGAACGAATGGTTGGCCGACTTGGACTCGGTCGTGGGCCGCTTGAACGTGGTCAGAGACAAGTTGTACCAGAAATTGGACAAGTCCAACTATAACTGGGACCACTTGTTGAAGCAAAGAGGCATGTTCATCTACACCGGGTTGTCTGCCGAGCAGGTGATTGAGTTGCGGGAAAAGTACTCGGTCTACGCGACGGAGGACGGCCGTTTTTCGATCTCGGGTGTGAATGAAAACAACGTCGACTACTTGGCCGACGCGATCAACAAGGTGATCAGCAAGTAAGCGGGGCTTGAAGGTGGAGAGTCAGTTGCGGTACTGATTTGAGGAGTTGAATTTTCGAAGCCAAGATTGGGAGTGCATTTGATATAGTAAGTAGGCGAATGGATGAGCCTGACAGATGATTATTCTTATTTCATGCTTTAATAGATTGCAATGAGTCTAGAACGGAAAGGAAGAGTGACTCTTTCAATGACGTGGACAGTAGGATGGAGTCTGGCTTCAAACTGTAAGACCATTGGAGGTTATTGCGTAGATGTGAGCAGAGTTATTGTGAGCCAACCCAAGAGATCAGAACGATTGATCAAGTAAAGGAGGAAGTAATAGCCATGTGCCCAAAAGTGTTCTGAAGACTTTGGAAAGGTAAGCCAGGGAATGCTCTTTCAAACACTTTTGGAGAAATAAGAGTACATCGAGACCTTGTCTTTTGAAGACTCACTAAATCAGATCCGGTTCCTCCGGGTGTGAACATGTCTTCAAAGGGTACTGAATACCATATTTTTCATTGTAAGTTCAGCAGCTCATGAATTGCGAGGCTCATAGTAAATCAATTATCGTAAACATGGAATGGGTACGGTTATTCACGAATCTATATGCTAAAGGTCCATTGGCTTCATGCAATGACCCGGAGTATTGCACCCAAGAAGAGGCACGAAGAAACGATCACTTCGTTCCCAGGCCTGGATAAGGTATGAAAAAGAGACTACGAAAGCAAAGAACCAAATCTGAAACGGACCACAGAAACATTGTCCTTTCCTAAACACAAAAAAACTTCTCTGTTTGCTGATAGGCTCGAAACTCAATTCTGCAAGTCACGCTGCGATCGCCCAACGACTCCCGAGGTTTTTTTTTTTGGGTGGAGGTGCTTTGTGCGGAGAAGTGATGGCAATTAAGGTACGAGGGCCCAGGACAATCACTCGACTGAGTTAATTCTCTGATGTTTTTTTTTTCGTTGTTGCCATATTGACACTCAACAATAGTTTCTTTTCAACAAGCAAATTTGTTCCTCCCAAAATGAAGTAACTCCATACTATAGTCTTATTCAATATAGAGCCAGGCTCAGGCAGTCTGCCGGTGGACGCCAAACAAGCCCAAGGTCCTGCATACAAACCACACCGAATATCCCAGAAATATACACAGCAACCACGCTTTGACAGTAAATTAGAGCTTATCTCTCCTTGCTCCGTGCTCACAAGACTCAGACATATCTATTGATAAAAATTCCAGAATAAAGTCGCCCGGATCTCATCCCCACTCTGCCTTCATTTGTAGATCCGAAGGCCGATTCATAAGGCGACGCGCGCACGGGCGTGATTTCCCCACCAAACATCGAAAAACAATCGAAAAAAAAGCTCCACTACGCGGTACTAGATATACCCTAATACCTCCGCCAGCGTTCAGGTCAGCCATATTCTTTGAACCAACAAATCTCTAACATATCATAAATAACAAGGATGGCCACCACTGTTCCCACCACTGCGTTCCAGGACCAAAAGCCGGGGACCTCGGGGCTCCGCAAAAAAGTCGCCGTTTTCCAGCAGCCCCACTATACGGAAAACTTCATCCAGGCGATTCTCAACGCGATTCCCGAGGGCGCAAAAGACGCCGTTTTGGTCATTGGCGGCGACGGCCGCTACTACAACGAGCACGTGATCCAGCTCATCATCGAGATTGCCGCCGCCAACGGCGTGCGCAAGGTGATTGTCGGCGAAAACGGGATTCTTTCCACCCCCGCCACGTCTCACGTGATCAGAATTCGAAACGCCACGGGCGGCATCATATTGACGGCGTCCCACAACCCGGGCGGGCCGCAAAACGACTTGGGCATCAAGTACAACTTGGCCAACGGCGGGCCGGCGCCGGAAAGCGTCACCGACAAGATCTACGAGGAGTCCAAGACGCTTACTGCATACAAGACCCAGCACCTCCCCAAGGTCGACATTTCCACGGTCGGCGTGGCCACGGCCGGGCCCCTTGAGGTCGAGGTCATTGACCCCACGGCCGACTACGTCGCGCTCATGAAGCAGATTTTTGATTTCCCGCTTATCAGGTCGTTTATCGCGCGGGCAGAGGGCTTTTCGGTGCTTTTCGATGCGTTAAACGGCGTCACCGGTCCCTACGGCCACAAGATTTTCGTCGAGGAGCTTGGTTTGTCGGAGAACTCCATCCAGAACTGCGTGCCCCAGCCCGATTTTGGCGGGTTGCACCCCGACCCCAACTTAACTTACGCCAAAACGCTTGTTTCGAGAGTCGATAGGGAGAATATTGCGTTTGGCGCGGCGTCCGACGGCGACGGCGACAGAAACATGATCTACGGCGCGGGCGCGTTTGTGTCGCCCGGCGACTCCGTGGCGATTATTGCGGAATACGCAGACTCCATCCCGTATTTCAAGAAACAGGGTGTTTACGGTTTGGCCCGGTCCATGCCCACCTCCGGGGCGTTGGACTTGGTAGCTAAACATAAGAATCTCAGTGTTTATGAGGTACCCACCGGGTGGAAGTTTTTTTGCCTGTTGTTCGACGCGAAAAAATTGTCCATTTGCGGCGAGGAGTCGTTTGGAACGGGTTCTAACCACATCAGAGAAAAGGACGGCTTGTGGGCCATCTGCGCGTGGTTGAACGTGTTGGCGGACTTCAGCCAGAAGTTCCCCGCCGAGAAAACGTCCATCAAGGCCGTGCAGGAGAAGTTCTGGCAAAAGTACGGCCGCACCTTTTTCACCAGATACGATTACGAGGAGGTGTCCAGTGAAGGGGCCGGGGATTTGATCAACTTGCTAGCTTCGATTGTCTGCGAGAAGCCCGCCGGCTCCGAGTTGGCCCCGGGCTATGTGGTTGAAGAAGCAGACAACTTTTCGTATACCGACTTGGACGGGTCGGTGTCGAAGAACCAGGGTCTTTTCATCAAATTCACCAGCGGCTTGCGGTTCATCGTGAGATTGTCTGGCACGGGCTCTTCTGGTGCTACGGTGAGGTTGTATTTGGAGAAGCACTCGGCCGACGCGTCGACGTATGGGTTGTCTGTCGACGACTTTTTGAAGGACGACGTGGCGTTTGTTTTGGAGTTGTTGAAGTTCAAGCTTTTCTTGAACAAGGAGGAGCCAGACGTGCGTACTTAGAGTGACTCACGGAGAGAGCTCGGCCGGAGTGTAACACTACAATGGTCGCCATGGTCTGTATACCTTTAGATTCCACATTATATAAATACATCACTACATATCACGTTCACCGCAAGACTGCTGGGAGGCTCCCCTCGTCTTATCTCTGACAGACTGAGCTCGTCTTCTGCCTCTTCGTCAGAGCAGTCGTCCTGTCTCTGACCGACTCAGCTCGTCTTATTTCTGACAGACTCAGCTCGTCTTATCTCTGACAGACTCAGCTCGTCTTCTACCGTTCGACCGCCTCAACTCGTCTTCTGTCTCTTGGCCAGCTCGTCGTCGGCCGCATCCTCCCGTCTAAGCACTCTCATGGTGGTGTTCAACATCGACAGCGAGTCCTCGTAGCCCTGCGCCCGGAGCAAGTCGTCGAGCCGCTTGCGCATCGAGTTCTCGCGGAGCCGCGCCGCCTGCTCCATGGCCTCGAGCTCCATGATCCGCGTCCTGTACAAGTCGTTGACCAACTCCAACTCGGAGATGCGCGTTTTGAGCGCGTTCACCTCGTACGAGCCGTTCCCGCCGGGCCCGTGACCGCCGCCCGCGTTGTTGTTGTGCGGGTTTGGGTTCTGGTCCTGGTCGTCGCGGCCGTTTCGCGAGCCTGGCGTGTCCTGTCTTCCAGGAGCATTCCCCTCGAGATTGGCCGAGCCGGACGCCAGCTGCTGCGCCGGAGCCGGGCCCGAGCTCGCGTACGCGGACGAGGAGCCGTACTGGGAATGGGGCTGTGCGGCCGAAGCAGCCGCAATGTGTGTGGATGGCTGCGATGGCTGCGATGAGTGCTGCGGCAAAGCTTGAGAAATCTTGTGGGGCATCTGCACCGGCGTCGCCTGTTTCTCTGGCGTGGGCGTGGCGGAGTACGACGCCGAGCCAAGGTTGCTGGGGAAATGGGGCAACTGTGGGGGCACGCCCGAGCCCGGCATGTGCTGGATCGGAGGCAACGCGGGCATCGCTTGCTCGGCCGATTTCGGCCTGGCGTGCGGGTCCAGGAGCGCAAACTGCGGGCCAAACGACGGCGAGGGGAGCACCTTCTCGGCGGCCTCGTGGCCCTGTCCCAACGCGGGCAACAGCGGCGGTTTGGGCGACGAGCTGAGGGTCAGCGACGGCGTGCTGAGCGAGCCGCTCTCGGGCCTGGTTTTGGCGCCCGCCATGAGCGACACGCCGTTTGAGCTACTTGCGCTGTTTGGGCCGCTCGGGCCGCTGCCCAACGCAGAAGACAGGCCCTTGAACGAGGCAGAGGGGCCCAACTCGTTCGACATGTTCTCCAACGCGCCCGCGGCCTGCATGGCGGTCAAGGAGCTGGGCGGCGAGGCGACGTGGGCCGCCGCGGCCGACAGCGCGGTCACGGGCGTGGCGATCCCCAGATGAGACGCGGCGTTGGCGGAAGAATTCGTTCCTCTCGCATTCAGAACCAGCGGCGTCGTCAGGAGCAAGAGCGGCGACGTGATCCGCTGCAACCCGGGCGCAAACTGCGTGGGCGTCAGCGACGGGTAGTGCAACAGCTGCACCTGGTGGGGCAAGCCCGCGTGGAAATGGCCCATTTGCAGAGGAAACACGTTGCTTGAGAAAGGCGCCCGCGTGTGCTGCTGGAGCGGCGAGCGGACGCCGCCCGCGCCCGCGTACGGCGCGCCATGCTGCTGCTCGTGCGGCGAGCTTTGTGGCAGTCTTTTCTTGGGCACCTGCAGCGGCAGGAGCCGCCCGTTGAGGTGGGCATGGGGCTGGATGCTGACCTTGGTGTCCTTCAGTTTGAGCTCGGGCGTGTTGGGCCCCAGCAGCTTGGAGAAGTTGGGCTGCTTGATGCGGTTGCGCAGCTTGATGGTGTCTGTTTTCAAGCTGATGGGCCGCGGGCGGCCGTGCAATTTGAGGAAAAGCCCGCACGCGTTGCAGAGCACCTGTCCGGTCTCGTCACGGCGCCAGAGCGGCGTGGTTTGCGTCTTGCAGTTGCGGCACACGGGCAGCCCGATGTTGGTTTTTGTGGTCGTGGTGCCGTTTGTGATCTGCGTGGTGGTCTTGGCGTTCGGGTGGACGGGGTTTGGGTTCATCACCGGCGGCAACCGCTGGATCTCGCTCATGGCTGCAAATCGGGCGGAAATCGAAAAGGGGCAAAAACGGCAGTCAAAGCGAGGCGGCAGGGGGCAGGGGCCGGGAGTTTGGGGAGGGCACAAAAGGAAAGGGGCGCTTTTGGCGGTGGATAAAGTACACTAAGCGCTCACTATCAGTACCCTTAAAGAGAAGGAGAAGGGTCACGTGCAGCAGGAATAGGGGCCGGCGCTTGATCGGTAAATGTAAGATCGGGGCGTGGGCAGGCTGGCGGAAAAAGAGAGTCCAAACGAAGAATTCTACTGGGCCAGTGTGCGCTGAAAAATGGTGCCACAAGGAAGAAACGTGTGTGAGAGTGGTGAATTTTCACAGGTGTGATTTTTTTATCAGGTTTTTTTATCTACAGAAATCGCACGGTGCCCTTTTTCCTCTCGATAAGTGAGACAGGCAGGCCTGAGCAGCGGGAAAAAAGCAATTTGTCTTGGCTGCGATCCTCAACCTTGCCACGGGCAACCATATGACGAGTGGGGGTTTTTTCTATTTATTTTTCATTTTGTTGTATCGCGCTTGAATTGGCAAGGTGAGCATTAATATTTTTGTTATAAAATGGGCTGAAACTTGCGTGGCTGGTCTTTATGCGTTGCCCTTCCTTTGCTAGCTCTTCAATTAAACGTCTCCCCTATAGTTTGCGGGAGCTATCAGATAACTTCGCGATAAAGAAAACACTAGAACGAAAAATTTTCAGAGTGCGACATTCCCGCCGTGGCCCCAGGCCCGACATTCTGGATAAGTGCGACATGCATTGCGCAATTTGAATTGCCTCCGGGGGCCGGCCGATCAGATAGATTCCTTGAGACTTGAGCGTTTTTTTGAACTGGAAATGTCAGATTCGGATACCGGTCAACAATACAACGATGTGGGTATGACTTGGGCGTTTTCCGGGGATTCTCTTGCGCCATTTGTGGGGAGCCGGTGGCCCCGGTCCCTAGGGAGTGCACATTGCGTATCAGTCAAAGATACGGCCAGTTTTCAAATTGATCTTTAGGGGCTCGGATCGCGAGTTACAATAATTAAGTTTCATGTGGGGTAGTATAACTCAATGAGATTATCAAACAAAAACAACTCATTCAGTGATACCCGTCCCCTAGCCGTCATGCCATGCCCCGGCGTGGATTGCGCGCTTACGTAATCGCGATAAGGCATTTTGATAGTGCCGTGTCAATGTTGCGTCGAACTCGCACGACGCATTTGAACAAACGGGCACCTTGTTGCATCTGAATATACCTAGGCCGAGAAGTCTTTTGTCGTGTGCTCTGAAAATATAAAAAACGGTAGGAAGTGAGTTTTTACAAAGAAAGGCTGACTTCTGATAAGGCCCTAGAGATTCTTATGTATCGTGATTGTATATCTACGATGTATATGTAGAATTTGTCGTCTCAATATGCATGGTTATGAAACCTTCGCGATAGCGCGGTGCCACCCCAGACGACCCCATACTGAAAACCGGGAACGGCCCTTATCTGCCAATTGTTCGATTTTCTTTCAGCGCAAACGATTGAGTTCTCCGGGTTTCCTGTTGTAGATACGGATGAAACTGAGATCTTGAATTTCATACTTGCATATCTTGAACGATAACAATGGAGAAACGGATGACGCTGCGTGCGACAAGAACAATGAATAAGGCAATCTCAAAACGTGCATGGCCACCCAACGCAACAAAGGAATAAAGAGAGCAGATATTCTGAACAAGATATTAGGTCAATGTAGGGACACGTTTTTAGTGCGTCGCCCCTTCAAGCTAGTTACTTCTCCGTGGATATTCAGTAGGTGCTAGATTATACACTTTCTCTGAGGCGACATTGCTTAAGAGCAACGTGGATGCAAATTGTAAGGATTGTCCAAGGTCTCTCGGGTTTGCATCAATCGTCACAATAAAACAGTCTCATTTCCAACACAAAAGCCCTAGTATCACGATATTTGCTCATCCTTAATATTGACTTGTTACTTCTCCTCAGACTCCCCCGATGCCACCTTTACACTTGACCTTTAAGGAAATCGCTTGATTGTCTCAAGCTGCCCTTGGTCAGCACAACATCAACGATTCCATGTTCAGTGCAAGTCTCTATTGTCGAGCACAGCTTGAATGGCATGTTTCCGATCTGAAAACAGCTTTCTGCAATGAAATTCATGTGGAGAATGGAGCTAGACTCGCCAGCTCCAGGATATAAATAAGCATCAGAACCTGCTTGTTCAGTCTCTTTCTGAGGTATCCCCAGAGCTTGAAACAAACACTACCATAGCCTCTAAGACCCGATTTCACACTGCCAACATGAAGACAACTCACAAGACCCTCCAAGTACTCGTACTTTTGATCGTATCAGTGGTATTAGCTGCTGATATGTATAACACCCCTCCTGCGGCAGATTCTTACTTCAAAATTAAGAGAGAAGACACCGCAACCCGCATTCAAGCTGAACCCAACGAAGCGCACGGATCGTACTTCCAGTACAAGAGATCGGAGACTTCGACAGCGACAAATTCTAAGGATAACCTGGCAACCAACAGCCCTGATGTTCTCGGCACTAAAGAATGTCGTGAATGCCGCCGTTGTTGCGCCGATTGGAACCGCTTGCCTCGGAACGACTTGAATAGTCACATGGCCAGGGACACTATTGAAGATCCTAAGCCACGTGAGGAGGATCTTGGAATTCCGGATTTATTCGCTTGGTGAGAGCCCGAGAGGTGTGCACGGGAATAATCTGGATTACTCCTTCGACCTTGTTTTTTTTCCTTTCTTTATTTTTCGCTAGTCAGACAATGAAAAAATGTCACTTTTAACAAAACTCACTGCTTTTGCTTGGCCAACTCCTTGACGTAGTCGTGCAATTGATCAACACTTGTAAATGTCCGTGTAGCTTTGGAGCTTCTTGTCCCAGTAGAGTAGTGATCTCCAGGAACAATTTCCAAATTTCCTGATTTGACCTTAAAGGGCATGTCGTCTTTTTCGTGACCCACGAGATAAAGTCCCTTAATGCTCAGTGCAGCCAAATTTTGATACTCACGAAAGCTTGGGTGTCCACAGCAAGAAGCTATTATATAATCACATGGCGAGCAGTTCTCTAAACTCTGGAATATTGGCCAACCATATGAAAATCCATCGGGTTCGTCGCGTGGTAGATCATGTTTATGGATCTTCTGTTCTTGAAGCATCTCCTCCATCAATGCTTTCATTTGCTCAGACTTCACGGCGATCAGTATTTTGGACCATGGATACCCAAGACGCCTCATGTACTGATATAGACAAACACAAAGCAGGGCTTCGGGAACGTTGAAGCTAGTACTGGAATCGGGAACTTTGATGTGTTGAACACAATACAGAAACCCAGGATTAAACGAAGGCTGCACTTCGATTCCGGGCGAACGTATCAACAGGCTTATTTCTTTTCTGGAATCGAGGAAATCAATATAGATCTGCTCGCCACAATGCATGACTGAGTCCCCGAAAAGTGTGATTCTCTTAAAACCACTTTTGAGAAGCGCGAAAGACGATATGTTGTGGATGATCACGTTGTCAAATCTCCTCAGGATATTGATCAAATCGGTCTCTGCGACGACAAGATACTTGGACCGATGAGCAAAGTATTCGTCGATTTGAGCATTATCAGATGGGGTCAACTGATCCAAACTGAAGGCGTCAAGAAACCGGACTTCCTCTAATTCAGCAAACGTGGAACGAATCGCAGAATAGTGGTCGACTATTTCTTTCATGGCCTCATCGAAAGAAGTGCTTTTGATTGAAGGAAATGGGTAGTGGGAGAAGCTTTCTTTCGAAAGAGTTTGTAGGAATTGTCGCCACTTGGGTTCCACATGCGAGTGATATAACATGAGTGCATTGCGAATCGAAGACAGGAAATCATAATCACCCAACTTTAAAGAAACCGCAATCTCAGCACATTGGCTCAAATTTCTCCGTAGTCTCTTGATTTTTCGGGACAAGCACACGTGGGTTTCATCACGCTTATAACAACTATTAGTTATAGTATCTTCCACCCGAAGCAATTCAACTGCGGCCCAAGTTGGCATGACTATAAGACATGTTTCGTCTGGCCAGTTCACAGATAGATGTCTCAAATATGCATTTATCAACATAGCTTTTGCGTTTCCTTTTGTACCGTTAATTTGAACGCTTTTTTGCAGCAACATAGCTAGGAGCGCCTTGGACATATCCTCAGGAAACTGTGTTACTTTTGTGCCCAGAAGAACAATGTCGGAACCTTTGAGCTTGTAATGAGGTGCATTGTCGCTTGACTGGGAATCATCGAGTTTCCTCTTTTTAATGATTTTTTGTCCACCAAGCGCTTCAAGTGTGATCTCCTCGACACAATCCACTGATAAGTTGTGCGCAGCAACCAGACTCTTCTTACTAAATACCTCGATTGCGGTCTCTGCCAAATGAGTTTCTTCAAGCTCGTCCTGGTATTGCTCAGCAAAGGCCGGTAAGATAATGACTGCGTTATAGAGCTTTACAAGTGATTTTCCGTTCAAATCAACGCTTATCGAGGTGGAGTTCGACACGACTCTTCCAATAAGACAAGAACTGGCCCCATACTTGACCATTCTGCTAACACCACCATGACGACTAGGCTTTTGCAATTCAAGAAGTAGAAGCTGATCTCCAGATTTTATAGTTTGAGAGACTTTCCTGTTTCTTAGTGTTAAGTTGGATTTGCTGCCTGATACATCGATTTTCTCAATCACCGCAAAGTACTTGCTCGAACCTTTAATGCCCTTTTCCAGAGACGGATCCGTGATAGTGAGTCTATCCAAAACGCTTATGGCTCTTAAATTGACTTTTTTGAGATACTCGAATGCGTTACGAGCTTTCAATTGATTAAACGAATCCGAAGAGGCTGGAGCAAATAGCGGGATGACCGGGTCAGGCATGAAGGGGATATGTTCGCTGACATCGAACAAGTCAAAAACATCGTGTTCGGTGAACAGCGTAACGTTACAGAGCTTGCTAAGCGATGCTTCATTATTGAGAGCGAGGTCCAGGATGACCGTAACGAGAAATTCAGAGGACTCACTCAAATCACAGCCTAAGTGGCCGGCTAAGCTCGTAAGGTCGTTGTTCGAAAGGTTACGCAATTCGTCTGTGAAGCTTTCATGCGAGACTTCAAGCTGCAGAGAAGCGAATTCGGCCAGCGGTAGTTTGCCTTGAAGTCCTGAGGAATCGATGGCGTTTTGGAACGTCGTGAGCTTTTTGTCTTCCGGGCGCAATTGGAGCCAAATCAAAGAAGCCAACCTCTTTGTGGTGAAATCATACTCTTCACGTAGGAAATGGAAGGGAAGCCACAGCTTTGTGATCTCGTTTGTGCAATCTTTTTGCTTCACTGCAACGCACGCAATACATAGATGCAAAAAGCAGTGCAAAAGCAGGACTGAATATTTCGAGGCGTCGGGTCCTTCTTTTAGTGTCTTTGTGTAGCTGAGAAACATCAGCATTGTCCATTTTGGGAATAGCAGATGGTCCAGAAGTGTCGATGGTGCCGCTATTAGAAGCACCCTAATGAACAAGAAAATACACGCCTGGAGCCGGGTGTCCTGTTTTCTATGGCTCATAGTAGTTTGAAGAGCCCGCAGAACCAAGTCTTGGAATTTTGCGGGATCCTTTTGCATCAGCTCAAGACACGTCCGTGTGCCCAAAACCTCGAACTCATAGGCTGCAACCTGAAGAATCAATTCAAGATGAGAATTGGTCACGTCCGCGTGGAAATGCCGCCAGGCCACCTTGTGGAAGTACAGACTTGCAAGAACATCATCCAAGTCTAGCGTGGAATTGCACTTGGCACGAACGCTCGATATCTGGGAGTTGTCTAGCTTTCTCGGAGGATGCGCAACCGCGTTCTTCAAAGTGCTTCGAAGCGTGGACGAAGTCATAGTGTTCTTTCAAAGAAGTGCAAAAAAAAGTGGTCAATCGCTTGAATAGTAAGGCGGACGATACACGAAACCAACGAAGTAATTCTTAAGGGTCAGCCACAAACACTCGTGACAACCTGGCCCTATCTTTTACCCCAGTTTTCTTTCAGTAATTGAAAAGCGCATCGCTAGGCGCACCAAGATGGACAGTGCGCGGAAACGAAAACCAGGCGCGAGCCATTTTGGCCCTGGCGCCATCTGAGCGCGAGCGCATGGAGCCAGATCCCCAGGTCCGGATTTGGGGGAGCCACATATAAAGGGCGGCTGCACTCTGCACAAACTCCAGAAATGGCTTTTTCGTCCGTTTCTGACCGAAGCTCCGATAATCGGTTCATATTTTCTTTGATTTTCGCACTCACAAATTCGCCAACGGCGATTGTGGGCGGGTAAGTGGGCGTGTAATTAGATGAGTTTGACGAAGTAGAATTCTCAGACTTAGTCTCAGTCTCAGGGCCAGAGGCCGCAACCGTTTGCAGCTGCGATTGCAGATCTAGGTTTTTTGGCAATGAGAATCCCGGATATGCTTTCCATAGCTCTGTGTAGATCTGGAGCTCTAAGTCATTTTTCCTCTTGCTCATTTCGCTTGCGCTGTTATATAGCCCGTCGTTTGCGATGGGATAGCCCAAATTGCGGAGGTGGATTCTTATTTGGTGCATGCGGCCGGTAATAGGCCGACATAGCACGATAGAATAGTCCAGATGTATCGAATAACAGACGCGGAAAAATTCTGTCGCCGAGTCTGTAGGGACTTTCAGCTGGTTTGAAACGTTAATGTACGTATTTCCTGCTGCGTTCACAGAAAATACCGGGCACGTGTAAACATAGGCGTTGTATGGAAACTTGCCTTTCACTCTAGCCACGTACCATTTCTCCACGTGGTCTTTTGCCAGAAACAACCCCATATACTTGCTACAGATCTCCCGAGACTTTGCAAAGACCATGACTCCCAGCGTCGACTTGTCGAGCCGGTGGCACGGCCACACTTGGCACTGCAAATCGTGTGCCAAAATTTCGCTCATAGTATTGTATCTATAAATCCCGCCCGGGTGCGTTGGCACACCCCCTGGTTTGTTCACAATTACTATATCGGCGCCGTTGTGTAAAATGTTAATTCCGGAAGAGCTTAATATCGGCTGATCGGAAACTTTCCTGGTTTCAACTACACGAGCAAGACACTGTTCATCAGGCGTCTTCACTTGGGATTGTCGGTCGACGATCTGTAACATTTGATCCATGAGAGATCTCTTATCTAGGTCTAACAAACCAGGTCCATCTAACAAACAAGTTTCGTAATTTTTTGTGTCCTCGTGTACTTCTTGACTACCTCCTAGCACATTTCGGTCTGCCTCATGCACACGCACATTGGGCTCGTGGCAGTGCTGGAAATTATGTATGATATCGTGGCCTTGAAGTAAATGCGTATATACCGAAGCACCTTTTATGATGACGGGCTGGCCGGCTTTTCCGTTATTGGCGGAAACATAGATATTGCCCTTTTCTATCGCAGACCGTATCGCAGGCTCTGGTTGCCCGAGCTCGCATTGTAGAATCTGAGGTGCCAGTCTGCCACGCCATCTTTCTTTGAAAGGGGTCCGAAACTCGTGATAGTATGGCGAGACTGACCTCACGCCGTTTTTCAATAGAAACGTGGGCTCAGCACGGCATCTGGACATTTGGTAAAGTATTTACAGGGTTCTATATTTAGCATAAGTAGTACTGCTATGAGCGCGCGATGCCATCAATGTCAGGGCATGCGGCTAGTGGCTCGTAATATAACGGTAGAGTGAATTTAATAAGAGGCTGGATCGGGAAATTTAAGTGACTTTGACTCATTTGGGCCATGCTGAAAGTAATGATTTTGATGTATGAGTTAGATACACATTCAGTGAATTGAAGGGGCTGGCGCCCTAATATCAATTGTTCCACTTTTCATTGAAGCACTCAGCCAAGGCCAAAGAAGAATAAATTAAGGAGGCATTTTGGGTGTGAAAGAAAGCAAAAAGCTGATTCCCGGTAAGATGTGCTTGAGTCATTGCTAACTATCTAAAAGTGTGTGCGCCCCAGCTATTTTCACCATATGTTGACTGGAACGCTACGCAACAATAACTAGTCTGCTACGAAAAGGGGCCGAACAGATTTCGGACCACGGTTTTAATATGACATTAGTGAGAGATTTTTGCAATAGAAAAGTCTTTTGCCTTAATGAGTTTTCTTAAAGAAGCGCCAAATCTTGTCCCTATCAATTTCCAGTTTCTTGACTAGTAAGAAAGGATGTGCTTGGAGCAGGTTGCAACAGATGGGCCCGGTCTCAGTTCTTGCCAATACCGAATGCAAGTAAGGTCCCATTAATTTTCGGGAATTGATTAGATTCGAGAATATTGTCATTCCGTGAGAAAAGAGCCGGTGATTATCTTATTATCCACATTTTTCAACTAGTAAACTGAAAATTTGGTTGAATTAAAGCTATACTGCTCAAGCCTCCAAACTCCGAGCGGGCCCCAGGAAAGCACTACTCGCGGTTTAACATAGATCCATCAAACCGCTGAACACCCCCGTACAACTTCAAACCACTTACATTAAGACAAGACGAGGACAAAATTATAGCTTTAACAGATTTACGCCTATTAAACCCACAGAACACCAAATGTGACGTCGACCAAAAAGCCAACTAAGACATACTTTGGGTCGTGCCACCGCCAAAAAAAAGCCCGCGAAGTGAAAAACCTCAGGCCCAAAGCGAGCATCAATAGATCTCAAGCACCTGGAATAGCGATTACTATACCACGAAAAACACCCCAAATGTTTCGTTTTCAGGCCAGAAATGTGGCCAGCTCCTCGAGGACGCTAGAGCAAGCCGCCAGCACACCGCCCGCGAGGATCCTGCCGCTCTGGGCTGCAAAACAGATCCCTCCTCCCAACGCTCCCGCGAAAAAACTACTTGGATTGAGGAAAAAAGAGGCCCGGTTGAAGAAGATGATCACCAGGGACGTGAACAATTTGAAACAGCACAACTTGAAGCAGACGGCGTTCTCCGTGGATCCCGTATTGGGAGACTCGCTGGCGCAGTTTTTGCAGCGAATGAAGGACGAGATTGCCGAGCCTTCAAACTTGGCGTATGGATATAAGCGCGAGGAGTTTGAAAAGCTTCTCTACGGGGCGCAAAAGGCCGCTTTGGACAGCAGCATCGGCAGCCCGATAGTCACCG
>JAKUBE010000073.1:0-35836 GCA_030674755.1 Metschnikowia henanensis | reverse complement strand
ACAAGATCCGGTTGAGGTTGGCGATGGGGATCGTGAACACGAGGAGCCAGCAGAAGGCCGCGGTGAGAAACGAGAGCGGTTGCAAAATCCCGTAGAAAAAGAGGTAGAACACAAGCCGCCCGGACGACCAGCGGCCGCGCCCGAAGAAGCGGACTTTCACGTCGCTGCCGTCTGTGTCCTGCGGCGAGTCCCCGTTTCCTGCCCCCTGTGAGTTTCCGGTTTCTGTTTCGTCTAAGTTTCCGTTTCCAGATCCTGTTTCCTCTAAGTTTCCGGTTCCGGTTTCTGCTCTTTCCTGCGGCGTTTCCGAGCCGTCCACGGCACTAGAGCTTTGTCCCTCGGCCGCCGACGCGTACGCGTCTCGCCACGGCCGGCCCTTGTGGTCTTTCAACAAAGGCTTGGACTCGGTATTGGTCATCCGACGAGGAGGGGCGAAAAAAAGCCGCCCTTCTTCCTCGAGCCGCCACCGGTGGAACTCCGAGATCGAGCGCCCATCCAACTCGTCCTCATCAAGATAGTTCTCGTCCTTGTTGAGAAGCACAAACTTCCCAAACGGATAGAGCCAGTACCGGCCCAACTCCACTAGCAACCGCACATACGGCCGCAGCGAGCGGTGCCACGCAAAGCCCGAGCATACAAACACGGCGACGGCCCCGAAAAAACAAGTCAAACAGAGAACGAGCCCGAACGTCGCGCTCCATACAAGGTTTGTCGCGGAAACACCAATAAATATCGGGCTCGTTGGGCGCCGTGGCTGGAAGTCGTGGATGTCCTCGTTGGCGCGTGCGGCCACCGAGCGGTTTTTCTTGTAGATCAGCGGTTTCCAGATCTTGATTCCAAACGGGTGCGTCAGGTTGATCGCGTTCTGGCGGTCCTTCAAATTGAGCGACTCGAGCGTGCTTTGCGAGGAGTTTGAGAGCACAGACTGTGTGTCTGTATCACCCCCAGCGGTTTCGGGAAAAGGGCCGCCTTCTCCGTCGCTGGGGTGTGTTTCCGCGTCCGCAAACTCGTCTGTTTCGTGGATCGGCGCGGCTCTTTCTGACCCCGCTCTTTTCAGCGACGAGGGGTGGATTTCCGGGTCCGTCGAGGCCACAAGCATGCCCTGAGAATCTACCATCTTTGTTTTTTTGTGCTGGTGGAAGTCCCGCACCGCGTCGTGGTACCCGTCGATGTACTTTTTGTCTCGTTTCACGTAGATTTCGGCGGATGGGTCCTCGTCATCTACATCGTCATGGATATCGTCGTCGACCGAGAAAATAAACTTGCTGTTGGCGGAAGACGCGCCTCGGCGCATGGGCGGGCGCGACTTGGCCCGTTTTGGGGGTTTGGGCTTTTTGTGGTCCGATGTTTGCAGAGTATTAGGATCGGCATTGGCCAGTACTGATCTCAGTGGGCGTATACTGGGCGAGTGTCTCGAATCTCGCTCAGACATAAGGAGGGGCGGCGTTCGGTCACGTGATGATTTGTTCTAGTTTTGGTGTGGTTGGGCTTTGTAATTGCCCAGATTTAGGGGAAAAAAGTGGCTTGTGTTGTTTTTAGCAAGCAGTAGTCGGCTTATCTGGAAGCTTAATATGGCTGGGAATGAGTATTGAGTAGCGCGGCGTGGGGATAACAGGCGGGGCTCATTAGCGCGGCCCTATTATTAGCCATTATATTATTGGGGCCGGAAAGAGGCTTAGTCTTGGGGCTAAGCAGTTTTGAAGTTGAGCCAAAAGGCTTGGTTAATGTAATATGTTATATTTTGCTCGTCAATTATTCACAGTGGAGCTTCAACTAAAGACTTTTGAAAGGTTTTGTGCTTTTTTGGAGATTCGAAGAAGCGGATGGCCTCACAGCGCCAGGGCTCGGCTCCATGAGTCGCGCCATTTCTGAGGCGCCACCACGAGGGTTTATAGACTTTCTTTAGAAAAAAATTAGGACCAAGACACGGTCTGTGATTTTACTAATTTTTTATGAGAAGACGATGAGCATTGTGTGTTTCGTTCAATGAGTTCATGAAGGTTCTTTGTTCATGTGATTTGAAAAGACTCGAGGACTTGCAGAAGAACACGGCCGTGTTATATTGCAGGACCATTTGTTGTGAGGGCAACTGACAGAGTTATGCGCGACCCGGATTTTCAATCTCTTTCAAAAGTTCACCGCAAAGTCGTGTTTTCATCGGGCAGTATCATGTTATGTACTATATCCCACGGGAAGCAACACAGTCTAAAGTGCTTTTAACAAGATACTTACATATCGGTTTGAAGCATGCACTCGCAATGTAAACTAAGGGATTTCATTTGCAGCCAATCAAACCACCTTGCTTTCGTCAACCTCCCTCTTGAATCCGGTCCTTTCCAAATTCGACGAGGTAGCCGAAAGGTTAGTGACATTAAAAACTAGAGCGATGGAGCTAGTTAAGAACGGGGCTAATAAAACAGTTGCGAGTATCAGGCTGACAGAGTGAATCGTTGAGAGATCATGCTATCTTAAAGAGAAACATTGTAAAGTTTCCGGGCATTTTATAGCCCCACAATTGCAATAGCTTGGCTCAAGGGCTTTCATTAGTGCGTCTTCTTATTCATCCAGCGACCTCGATTGGTGGACAACGAGCCTCAATTAGCAATACTTGCAACATAATCACGGTAATGGAGTTGGTGGTTTGCACTTTAACACGTACGTTTGGGCTGATGCACTCCAAGAGCAGATAATGAAAATGATGTATGACTTTATCTCCTTTTGATGTTCAACTACATGACTGGCAGTCAATGCTGAGCGAATCAGAAGCTCTGATTTACGTGTATTATGGATGTTATCCTCCAATCAGCTCATCGAAATCAATCTTTTTATAAGAACAATTTCTGGTGCTTTAAGCAGCGATATTGGCAAGTCGAGACCGACGACCCCAGACCCCGATTGCCAAGTCTTGCAAAAGAATCTAGAAAAGACATTATAAATTACATTTGCTTTTTTTGTAAACAATCTGAGTAGTCTGCTCGACTTCAGCTTGATCGCCATACCTTTATTTCTTCCATCTCGAGAGTAAACCACTCCTGCTCAGGAAAGATCATCATAGCCCCGGCTCATGAGAGGGGAGCAAATCATCAGAGGACGCGTTGCTTTTGAATGATGAATACTATTGTTTTCGAAAATGATTACAGGCATAGCCGGCATTAAAGTTTGGTTTGGGGGTTCCATATGGGGTCTCAGCTCATTTTCCCTAAAAAATTGTTTCAACAGTGTCAATTTTCTGAAAAATAGGGCCCAAGGTTTATTAAGATAAAATATTCGAAAAGCTGGGACATCTTTGAGAACCTCGAAAGGTTGAATCTCAGGGAACCGAAATGAGAGCACAATCTATGGCCTGACACATAAGTTGAAGCTCCAAAGAGCGTCTTTCACGGTTTGATGACTAATTCCATACATTTATGCGAGGTAATCAGCTTGATAACCCCGTGATTTATCACCGATATGGTCGTCCATGCAATACTTCTAGCTTCAGCACCTCAAGCATTGGTGCATAGAAAAAGGTTCTACAAAAACATAATCCTAGCTCACAAACAATCATGCAGTTGTTCGAGGCGCTTTTTGTATCGAGTGATATTTGGGTTGGCCATTGTTTTCTCTCGCAGCTGTCCTTTGCTTCTTTCCCGTATCTTCCGGGTCAACTGCGCCATCTCATTCGATTTCCAGTGCACATGAACTCCAGTAATCCTTTTCAGCACTTTAAACGACAGCACCTGTAACAACATGAGCACCCATACGAAAACCTACGTCATACAATCAACAACTGGATATATCGTATCAACCATTGCCAACTTTCATCGTGCACAATCTATGACCAACTTCGATCGTACAGTATCTATATATCACCATGTCTAACTCCGATCGTACACGACCCAGAGTCTAGCCATGTCTAGCTATAGCCCTACAGCATCTTCCTATAACCACGCATCTTGATATCAGCTCTGCGGCTTCTAATCCCACAAATCAGTGCGCATTAAGTCCCCAAGCGATGGCCCTTGCCCTTGAAGTTGTTTCCAGAAGACTCGGCATAAGAGCTGGCCGCGGTTTTCGCCACACTGGGCACAGTGGTTGCCGTCCGCTGGCCCGAAAACGCCGTCGTCCGCACAGAGGTATTGATGGGGTACTTGAGAAGCTTGTAAAAAAAAGCTGGCGCCTTCCAGTAGCCCAAATCAAACACCGCCTGGGTCAACGTGTTGGCCGAAAGCGACGTGTCTACGTTAAACCCTACGCGTCTTCCGTTGCCTTGCAGCGCAGGCTTGGAGCCGTAGGCCCCCGGAAGCAAATTGTAGATCGGCAAGGTATCGGACTGCACACACTCGTAGATGTACCCGGCCAAGATCCCGGCAAAGGAGTCCGCCGGGTGGTATTTGCCCAGCATAATCGCCATGCCGAGGTCGAAAAGCGGGAGGTAGTACGCCTTGATCGGCACAATGCCCAAGAAATTGATCACGGAGTTCATCAGCGTGCGCAGCCAGAGAAACGTCATACACGACAGGAGCTGCGAGTGGTAGAAGAGCGTGAAGTAGCCCAAGTAGCCAAAAACCATGTTGATTCCAAGGAGAAAGCCGCCGCTCACCAATACAAACCAGAGGTAGTCGGGGAAGTTACCCTGAAACCGGCCGCGCGAGTTTTCCAAGTAGTTGGAAAACATGTAGAATCGGTAGATGTTCAAGAGCAGCAGCACGCCGTTGTCCTTGACGCCGTCCACGACGAAAAAGGTCGTGAACACTTTGTAGCTCAGAGGCAAGAAATTGCGAATCGACGCTAGCACCTTTGCTTTAAAAGAGACCGCTTGGGCGGCGTGAGCTATATGAGCAGCGGCCTGCGCGTCGTTCGCAAGGCCAAGCATGACCTTTTCGGGCGAAATGATGTCCAACGAGATGCCGAGAGAAACGGCGATAGTGACGATAAGAAAGAACCGGGTTACCGGTGGAATCGACAATAGGTGGTCGGTGAGCCCCGCCATGGTGCGTGTTTTGTGGGCGCTAGGTTTCTTATAGATGCGTGAAAAGAGACAAACGAGCCAATGTGTCTGTGAGGATAATTGTTGTGTTTTCTCTGTGCCTTATTATTCTGAGGCCCTTGGTTTATTAGATGGATTGAGGGCCTGGCCACGTCTACGAGTCTATGGCTGTATAGCGCGCGCTCTATTTCTTGGCCCTTTCTCATTGAGCCTGTTCTCACTAGGCCAATTCTCTAGGCACTTTCCCACTATTCCTAGGACCCAGTATCGCACTTATTAGTCGACGAAACATTCATTGAATGAGTGAAGAAGCAACAGTGTGTGTTACTCACTTTGCTTTAGATAGAAGGAAACAGGCTGAATAAAATGCCCACCTTGGTCTGGGGCACTTAATAAGCTACTACAAAAACCAGTGCAGTGCGAACCAATTGTTTTCCAACTGGTGTCGAGAAACACTAATAAATACGAAGCAGGCTTTAACCGCAAATCGGAAAATATTTTACTGAATTAGTGCAATAAAAACTGTTGAATAAGGACCCCACAATCACAGGATAGCTACGGATGGTCCTGCTTCCATTTAATGTATTCACACCAGTCTAACCCTTCGATCGCTCTCGCCTCTCATAAGACACTCGCGGAAACACTGGCCAGTCCAGAGCCGCCTAAGCCACGTGACCGTATCACTTTTTCACTAGTCTCAAAGCAGTGGATTGAATAACTCCAATACTCACTGATGAACGTCCCCAAAGTCAATATTGGCCAATTCAAATACTCGCCAGATTGAGCTCCCAAACTAAAACATCAGCTTTCCAATTGCCCCAGAAATCTCTTGGGTCAGTAGATTAGACATCTCTAGTTTTTTTGTCGCGACTTGCCAACACTGCTCTGACCTGCGAGGCTGGAACCAGACCAACGCGCGCATTTACGATACACTCATGCCATCATAGTATCATACTATTCTACTACATTTAAACCTCCGCCCCACCACCCAAAATGAAGTTGGTGCGGTTTCTCATGAACTTGCCCGCGGCTACCAACCAGTCGGTGACCGTGGAACTAAAAAACGGCAGCTCCGTCAACGGGCAGGTGCTTTCGTGCACGCCGCTGATGAACCTCTCGTTGAAAAACATCAAGCTAATCCAGCCGCATCGAGACCCGCAGCTTATGCAATACATGAACATCCGCGGCAACCAGATCCGCCAGATTTTGCTTCCGGACGACCTCAATATAGAGGGCTTGTTAGCGAAGAGCGTAGTGAAAATGAAGGGGCCTGGTGCCGGGCCGGGAAAAGTGGTTGCGGACCGTAAAAAGCCGTTCAGAAAAGGCAAGAGGGCGTTTTGAATTTATATAGGGGATCAAAGAAAGGTTTGTAGAGAAATATTCATAAGATTTTATTCCATAGGAAAACAGTGTGGGCCTGGTTTTGGGCTTGGGTGTGGGTTGAAGCCGACAATTCTCGAGTAATAGTACTGTGCATTAGAGGCCGTCTAAACATAGAAAGACCGTGGTTTCTGACGTGTTTCCCTACTAATCGCCCATGATGAGCCTACAGCCATACAGATCCCTTCGTTTCCGTTATTATATACAAGTGGCGCTCAGAACCAGGTTCTCTTCTTCTGCTCTCTCTTCATAAGCTGTTTCTTATACGAGGGCCGGGCCGCAAGAATGGTCTCGTCCATATTCGCCAAGGCGATTCTTCTGCGCTCGAGTTTCTCGGGAAGCTCTCTCTCCCACTTCTGCTTTTTCTGGAACATCACGCCGCGCATCCAGTTCTTGTTCTCGTATTTGTCCTCGTAGAACTTTCTGTGCGGAATCGGAGGCAAGAGCTCCTCGAGGCCGAACTTGCGGGCCATTTTGAACAAATCCGCCAGCTTTCGCATCGACACTTTTGCCGAGTGCCAGCGGCCGGTCTCGCTGTTTTTGTTGGGCAAGAACGGGTTCAATGCAGGGTCGTTGATTGTGGATGGTTTGTCCAGGTACGACGCAAACGGCCGCGGCGGGTATCTGATGAAGAAGTTGTGGAGTTTTTGCGGGAGCTTGGCGAACGCTTCTTTGGCGGACAACAGCATGTTTTTAGGTTATTTTGGGGTTTTAGGTGGGTTCAGTTGGAATATGATAGTACTGGTGAGGTTGAGTAGAACCGGGCCTGCACTGGCTAAAATTTTTCGCGCTCCGCCAGGCCAAGCGAGACCGTATAAATAAGGAAGGGCTGAGAGAAAGAATAAAGAGTGGTATAATGGTCAAAACAATTATTTTGTCATGATTTGAGTATTCCAATTACTTTTCAAAACCGGAGCGGGCTTTTCATTAGCCTGATTTCCTGATTTTTCACATTGCACGTCTATTATTTGCAGGTCTGGCCTCCAGTCCTGGATCTGGGTCTCAGACCAGGTCCGATCCGGTCTCACATAATCAAATACAACTAACTCTGTACACTCTAGTCTACACTCTACAATCTGGTAAATCTGTACTCTACACTCTTTCCTCTTGGGCCGCCCCTCACGCCCTCCCCAAGTCTCCTATATCAATGTATTCTCTTATATTTCAATACGTAACTACTCCTCATGCTAGCGAAAACTGGCTACCAGACCCTTATTTGGCCACGTGCTGCAAGGCCTCGAGGACCTCCAACTCGATGTTGGCCTCGGCGGCAGCGACCTCATCCGAAGACGCGGCTCTTTTCTGGGCATCCGCGATCAAAGTCTTGATTTCCTGCGCGTCAAACTGCTCGGGCTTGAAAGCCTCAATCGCAGAAACCGTCAACTTGTTCCCTGGCTGAACAGTGGCAAGCCCGCCCGAAACAAAGTACTGCTCGGTCTCGCCACCTTTAGAAATGATCTCCAAGAGCCCGGGTCTCAACTGCTCCACGATCGGAATGTGGTTGGCCAAAATCCCCAAGTCTCCGTTGATAGAAGGCAAGTTCACCTGCTGCACCTCGGACTCGGAATACAACGTCTGGTGGGGGAGCGCCAAGGACAACTTCAAGGCGTCGGAGCCGGCCTCGGTGGCGTAGCTTCTTCTCACGACATTGGACGATTGTCTGGCGACCTGGCGGAACGTTTGTCTGAACATGGTGTGGGGTGGAATTCGGGTGAAATGGGTTTAGGCCGTATGTGAGAAGCTGACTTGAGTGCGCGCAGTGGCCCGGCCGCCGACCTGGGCCGCGCACGACCGCCGCGCGCGTCTCATTGGTTGAGCCGTGGGAGTCTTGAAGCTTCTCGGGCTGAGGGTGGATAATTAAATGGGTGATGGAGGGGTCCCTCTCCTTTCCATTTTTTGCAACAGAAACAAAAAATTGGAGGATACGTTGGTCAATATGCTCAGCATGTTTCATTATATAAATAGTTTGAGAGCAGCGGCTTTGTGTGTGCGTTTTACATGAACCCATGGGTCTTATACTGGTGATCGCTCAGTCCTGGCTGGGTTCTCGCTCCACCCAAATACTCTCTGCAGCGAGTGGGTGCAAATAATGCTTTTTGCAGGGCTGAGCTGGGCCCTTTTCCTCCATCCCCTAGACCGAGGTGTTTTTTCTGTATTCTCTGCAAATGCTTCGATCGGTTTGAGAAATAAAAAAAAACATTTTTTTTTTTTATCACAATTGCCAATACTCCAGGGTTTAGCACAATATTGCGCTCCATCGAAGGTGCAGATCTGTCTTCTTCACTGCAAAATCCGGGTTTTTTCAACTGCAAAAACCCTGTTCGTCCCAAAATCCGTAGTTTCCCATCTGTAAAAACATGCTCATCACTTCAGCCTTACATGAGACGCCGCCTCTATAGTGAGGCCAATAAAGACAACAGAGACCTTTACCTCCAGCCGCTAATCGCCGTTGCCAAACTGGTTCAAGAAATTCTCCACGTCAAACTCCTCCTCGCCTGCCCCGCCGAGCCCCTCGTCAAAATCCTCGCCGAGCAAGTCCATGTTCAAGTCGTCTAGGAGCGAGTCGGTGCCCTTCATCATATTGTTCAAGTCCATATTAGGGTCGTCGATATTTTGGGCGGGATGCTTCGTCTTGGCGTCCGAACCCCTGCTCTGTTCGTCCCTATAGTTCATCGACATGATATCTGACGGGTTTGGCGTGTCCATGTTCTTGTCCAAGTCCATGTCAAGGTCGAAGTTCGGATCCATTAGCTCATTTTGCGCACTGTTTTCGCCGGTATGGCCCTCGTTTTGGTTCTGGTACTGCTGCTGTAGCCCGAGCCGGTCCTGCTGTGCTTTCTGCGACTCCCGTTCCTCCTGCTCACGTGCGGCTCTTTCTCTAAGCTCTTTTTGAGCCATTTCCTGCTCCCGTTCCCGTTCCCTTTCTCGCTCCCGTTCTCTTTGCTGGGCCAATTTCTGCTCCTCCTCCTTTTTCTTTAGCAAAGAAAGCTCTTCCTCCTCGCGCTTTTTCCGCTCCGCGTCTTCTTTACGTTGTCTCTCCAATTCTTCCTGGACCTTTTGCTCGTCCTGCCTCTTTTTGTTCTGCACAATCTGGTCGACGCACCAGGGCACATCGTTGAACTTCGTGACGGTTTCGTCGAGAATCAGCTCGAAACCGGCGATTTTCTGCGCGAGCTGGTCCATCATCGGCGGCGGAATAAGCTGGTTATTGGGGCCCGTGATGAGATTACTCTGCCGTTTATTATTGTTGATGATCTCAAACACATATCCGGACGTGCGGAGAATATCGTTGAGCGACTTGTTGAGTCTCTCTTCTAGATTCATTTGGTCTGGGCCTTGCTCAGGCAGTGCAAGGGTGGGACAAATGGACAAAGAAGCCAGAGATCCGGGTTCGGCTTCGAGTTCCATGTGCCCTCAGTATGCCGGCGCGGCTCATGAGGTGGAAGTACAATGGCGGAACAATAGCCGAGAGGCACAATAATTAGAGAAAAACCGAGGCTTGGATGAGTTATAGTTTTTTGATTCAACACTCAATAGATTTCTTCCGTCTCCATTGATATTTTTCGGGGGACTCGTGTTATTTTGGTGCCCGCTCTTATTTTCTTAGATCCTACCGTGTGTCTATTTAGCAAGTTGGTACGCGATATTCACGCTAAAAACGCAAGGCTGGCGAAATTAGAATGGCAAAAGGGCAAGGTAAAAATACACGCCTTTGTCTATTGCGCCTCAAACTATAATTGAAAGAATCAGAACGCCGTGGAAAAGATAGCCCCAACAGCCAATTTGCAAAAAAAAGCGTGGGGCTGCAGATCCGCCCCATACTATACTATACTGCCAAAGTCACTGTCTCTGGCCGCTCGCCATGAGCTCTCTCATTTTTTTTGTCGTTAGTCTCTGTTGACGCTGCGCGCGCGGCCAGCACGGTCACATGACGCGTCCGCGCTCTGTATGCAGGCCGCCTACATCGAAGGACGCGGCTTGTTATTTTTCTCGCGGCCTGGCGCTTGCTCATATCTAGCACTAGGCCCTCTTTCGTTCTTCTCACAAAATTACCCGAGTTTCTCCTGAAACACTCACAAACACTCACAAAACACTCTCCATGTCCGAGCTTTTGGTCGCACGCCAGGGGCCCCTCGCGCACGTGTGGTTGGCGTCGAACTACGACAAGAAACTCTCCAAACAGCAGTTCCTCAGCACCAACCTAGTGACTTCCTCCACGCTTCTTTCCAACAGACAGATCCAGCCGGCGGCTAGCGGGGAAAACACCACAAACACAATCACGCTCCGGCTCTCGGGCCAGTTGCTCTTGGGCATCGTGCGCATCTACGCGCGCAAAACAAAGTACCTTCTCGACGATATCCACGAGACTTTGCACAAGCTCAAAACATCGTTTAAGTATGCGAGCGGCGCGTCGTTGAGCCTGGCGGGCGCGGTGGCCGCCAGCACGGTCAACCTCCCGCCGCAGCGAACCACGCTCTCAAACTTGGCGAGAATCACGCTCCCGGATCAGATCAGCGCACACGATCTTTTCTACCAGGAGGACTTGGTTTTGGACGACGCCCTGGACGCAATGGCGAACGCCGCTGCGCACTTGCCGCCAGGCACGGCCGCCAGCCAGCTAGAGCGCGACGACGGCATCGACCGGTCCGTCGAGTTGGGCAGACACGCAGACACTTTCGCCGAAGGAATGGACGCAGACCTCGATTTGGACTTGGACTTTGATCTCGACATGGACCGCTCGGTGGAGGTCGGCCGCGACGCGCAGGTGGCGTTGCCGGACGCGGAGCAGTCGCTCTTGGACATCGGGGCGAAGTCGCCGCGCCCAGAAACCGGGTTGCCGGACGTGGACTTTGATCTAGACATTCCGTTTGGCGACACGAACGAGCAAGAAACGAACGAGCAACAGACAGACGAGCAACAAACAAACGGCCCTGCAAGACAGCCACGCCCTTTGGCAGGAACCACCGAGGCTGGCGTCGTGCGCACGGCCAAAAGAAGACTAGTCATAGACACTCCAGAGGACTTAGAAAGGGGAATTCCCAACGACGTCTTGCGACACATCCAGGCCGTGCAGGCCCACGGGAGGTTCTCCGAGGAAAGCTTGACGCTCACGCTCTCGCGGCAGGAGAAACTCGCGCTCATCCACGAGCTTGCTGCGCCGATCCAGTCGAAAAAGAGAAGGACGTGGAATCTCGACGAGCAGCTCCGCCAGCGGTGCTTGGAGCTTTCCGCCGACGAGGCCCGTTTGGATGAGTCCCGATTGGATGAGTCTGCAGAGCTTGATTTAGACATGGACACCAACATTGACTTTGATTTATCCTTACCGGACATGGATTCAGACGCCAACTTAGACAACGCCAATTTAGACAATGCCGCTGAAATCCCGCAAAACGATTCCGAAACCGAGGCGCAGGAGGCGGCAGACGCTGGCCCTGAGAACCCCAAAAGCACGGCGCAAGTCGCGGACCACCTCAGACACTTTTTCTTCGATCAGCCTGCGGTGACTCTCGAGGAGTTGATGGAAAAGGATACCGAGCGAGGAACGCCGGCTCCGCTTGGCGTGATCCACAAATCGGGCCCGAACACAAAGGTCAGCGTCCGGAGAGAAGCCACCAAGTGCTTTTTCGAGTTGTTGGTGTTGGCCACGCACGACTGCATTTCGATAGAGCAAGCGGCCCCGCAAGACGGCGTCCGGATCGCCGAGGGGGTCCGGGTCCGGCCCAGGGACGCGCTTGTGTCGAAGTTTCTCTGAGGACACATCCCGCATCACTATAGAGACGCTAGAAGCTTGTGGAAGTTTCTTTGAAGACACTTCCTGAATCACTATAGAGACGAGAGAAGCTTGTGGAAGTTTCTCTGAGGACACTCCCAGCATCACTATAGAGACGCTAGAAGCTTGTCGAAGTTTCTTTGAGGACACTCCCAGCATCACTATAGAGACGCTAGAAGCTTGTCGAAGTTTCTCTGAGGACACTTCCTGCATCACTATAGAGACGCTAGAAGCTTGTCGATGCCCTCGTCCACCGAAGCCCGCGAGCGCGCCTGGACCTGCGAGGCAAGAAGAGACTCCTCGATCGCAAAGACGTCGATCTCGCCGTCGTCGTAGGCCAAAATCATCTGCGACCCGTCGGCGTTGAAGAGCGCGGTGCCGGACTTCTTTTCCCTCGTGGGGATGGTCGAAATCGGCCCCAAGAGCTTTGCCTTGAGGTCCCAGAACTCGACGAAAAGCCCGATTTTCGGCGGCCGCACGGTGCCGATGGTGATGAACTCCGTGGCGCGCCCTGGCCGTGCCACGATCTTGCTCACGAGTGTCGCCGTGGACACCACGTGCCTCAACGCGGCCGCCTCCACGTCCCATATTCTGAGCGACCAGTCCGCGTGCGCAGAGACCAAGAGCGAGGTCCGCTTATACTGGATTTCGACCATGGAGGTGACGTCTCTGGCCCTTGGGCGCGTGGGCGCAGGCTCGGCGGCACACCTAGCCCTGATATACGCCTTTTCCTTGTTGTTCGCGAGCCTGTAGACCGCCCCGTTCTTGGCCGCCATCAACGTCAGATTGAGGAAGTTGTACTCGGGCGGGTTCTGGTGGCCTGCCTGCTCGTGGACGCGCACAATGGTCAGCATTATGAGCACATCGGTGAGTTTGAAGGGCACTACCCTCCCAGGCTCGTTGCCAGAGATCCGGAGCGACGCGATCTTGGGGAACGCCAAGAAGTTGGGCGACCAGAGATTGACCACGCCGTCCTCGCACACGCTCAAAATCCCCGAGCTCTGCGAGCTCTCGGTGTTGATCTGGGCCATGAAGACAATCGGTGCGATGTGGTGGATATACTTGTGCTCAGCTTTCATCACGGCTGACGCCACGGTCGATGTCTGGAGCGTCGGAAGCACCGCCACGTGCGTGGGCTCGACTTTAGCGAGGTCCCACATGACAATGCGCCCGTTTTCGAGCCCGGCAAAGACTTTGAATGGATTGGCCTTGTCGAACATGATCGTGCGTATAGTCCCGGTGCACTGGAGAAAGAACTCAGGCACGATCGTGCTGGCGGACTTGTTATAGAGCACCGCAAGCCCCGCCAGGGCCACCAGCGGGCGTTTTTTTTGGGGTGCGTTGGGCTGGATTTTCCCGTATGCGGCCAAAAACACATCCGGGTGTTCCGCGGTCAGCGCGAGCGCGACAATGGACCGTTCTATAAGACCGGGCATGTTTTTAATGACGTTGAACGGCGCCACAAGATCCAGATCCACTGCCTCCTGGCGCTTTAAGCCCAAACGAAGGTCCGAAAAGCGGAACCCTGTGTCGGCAAGAAACTCGCTGAGCGCCAGCTCGACTTTCACTGTGGGGTCCACAGGAGCCAGCGTCTCGGGTTGAGTGGGTTCTACTGCTAAATTGTCCGGATTTGGATGAGAGTATGCTTTCGGTAGACTAGGCTCATCTTCATGAAGCACGTCGCTGAGGTCCACGAAACGCTCGAAATCCGTCTGGACGGCTTTATCGAATTTGACCAGCGGCCGCAGAATATCGTGCTTATCGACGGCCGTAGAAACCACGCCTTCATGCCGAGTTTCCGTGGATATTTCTGGCGCTTTGGGTGGGTGTACGAAATCGACCTGTACTGCGAAATCGACTTTAGTACGGGGAGGTTCGGGCTCGACTAGGGCGAGATTGGGGACTGTCACGTCGATCGCAGAAACGCCCGCGCGTCTTTCTTTGAGTTCCTGGAGCCGTCTGCGTTTTTGCTCGAGCAAAGCCTGCCGATCAAGAGAAGCCATGATGGGCACTATGAGAGGTTGTGTGAGGGTTTAGGATGTTCTGACGTAAACAGTGGTACTGCAGAGTCCGAGTCTGTTAGAGCGTGCGACTCTTCCCAGGCCAGGGGAGTTTTCGCGGCCCCAGTGTATTTATATATCAACGTAAGTTAGTGCAAAGACCGAGATGTGAGTAAGGAAGGGGCGAATTTCCGGCCTTGTGTTGGGAATGCAAAAATGTAAGTAACCGGAGCACACGCGAGCGATGAAGAAACATGCAGAATGGGTGGGCTGGTAGTTTATTAGTTCTGTTTGTTTAAGTTCGAGCACTTCAATCGCGGTCGAGACATTTTGGGCCGCGCGCTGCCTAGGGCCAGAGCCAAGCCCGGGGCCAAATTGACAAATTGAAGAACTCTACTTCATCGACTCAAAAATGGCGCGAATCTAATGGTTTGTGATTGACGGTTGTCTTGATCGAAATTCGAAAAAAGGTTGGTCCATCACGGCTGATCGAGACTGTAATGGAACTGCTCAAATTGTGGCCGATCTTTGCACTTCATTCGTTACTCCAGAATTCCTTGAGTGCCTGACAAACTACTTACAAAATGCGAGAGGAAATAGATCTATTCGTATCCTATTACACGGCTGGGGATCGGGAGTTTGGGTAAAAAAAATTCTCTATGGTAGAGTATGCAAAGATCCCGATTCCTGGAATATAAAACGACTTTGATAAGGGATGCTTCCTCTCTAATTCTTCTGGCTCTATTTCGCGACAGATTGGTTTGCAGCCGCACGTCCTTATCCACTACTAATAAATGGCGAATATTGCAATGGCGAACGTTATAATGGCTTATTTCAGACACCAAAACAAAGAAATCCGCCAGCGATAAGATTTTCAGGCAACGGCCTGCGCATCTTGTTCAGGCTGTAGAGTATTATTTTTGAATTGAAAGGCAAGGCGCTGGCGCGGGCCGGGGCCAGGCCACCGGGGCGACTTTTGGCTCTGAACTTTGGGCCGATTGCGACGCGAATAAATAGATGTTGAAGTTGGCAGCCGTTTGTGGCTAGCGCTAGGGTGCGGTCACGTGACACGGGCGGGGGACGAACACCCTGAAGCCACCGGCAAAATCGATCAAAGCGGATGAATTTTTCTGATCTTATTTTTCTGATCTTATCTTAAAAATCATTCAATTCTCCAGCCCCGTTGCGCCAAAAAACTCTTTTCACTCTTTCTAATTTCTACACCTCGTCGAATGTCGTGGACCGTGATAAACTTTGGCCCTAATTTTGGCCCCACCGGTGCGCGCGACTTGGCCCTAATTCGCCCTGAGCCTGGCCCTAAGTTAGGCCCAAGTCAGGCCCACTCTGACCCCAAATTTTGGCCCTAGACCTCTTCCCTGAACCTCTTCCCTTTCTCAACTCTGCCACTCAACTCTCACCACTTTCCCCCACAAAATGGAGATCGACGATATCTTGGCGGATTTCGAGAGAGACGCCCGCGGGCCCTTGCTCGAATCGGCCACTGGGCTCCGCGAGCAGCTCGTCACGGCGATGCTCAACGAGCGAATGGCACCTGACCTCTTACCATACAAACACACGCTTATGGCCGACATTCTCCGGGGCATTCTGGACCAGCAGCAGTTTTTGCTCGATTCCTATGAGTATGGCGATCTGAATGCAGAGGCCGGCGTTATCAGCCTGGACTTCAAGCTCCAGCTCATGATAGTGGAGACCGATATCGAGCGCTTGAGCTACCTTGTGCGGCTCTATATCCGGACGCGGCTCGCCAAGATCGACGAGTTTTCCATCCATTATATTAATAGGATAGCCGAGGAGGAGGCCGGTGGCGGCAGCGGCACGTCGTTGTTGTCGGAGCCCGAAAAGAGCTATATGCACGGCCACTTCAAGATCTTGAACCAGCTCTACAACAGCAGTTTTTTGAAGAAGTTTCCAAGCTTTTTGACGTTGTTGGATGATACCACGGGTGGCGAGAACATGGTGGCTGCTCCGGACCTTGCCCAGCCTGTTTTTATCCGCGTAGTTTGCGAGGACACCATTGTGCTATATTTGGGCAACGACGAGTTGGAGCTTGTCAAGGACGGCATCTATGTGGTGCGGTACCTTTTGATCATGAAGTATGTTGATTTGGGCGACGTGGTGTTGATATAGCGTGTTTCTCCTGGTTTCACTGAGAAAGAGCGCGTCCTTTCTTCTCATAAAGACTTTTTTTCAGTCACCAACAAAATCATCCTTTTGTTGTAGCCTGGTGTTAAAACCTTGGAAGAAACTAGATGACTTGGTGGTTTGAAAGAATGAGGTGGAGCATTTCCTCAAAGAGGGGAATAAGGGTAAGTTATATGTTGCACTCTGTGTGGAAGGTATTTGCTTCGTCGCTGAAAACGATGGTGCGTTCGAATGATTAAGAAGGATTTGGAGAATATATTCGACTTGAAATATCCCGGTCAGGTATCAGAATACTTGGGCATTGAATCGAGAAGACGGCTCATGGATCCGCGATGTTTCAACATAAGTTCCTTCTGGAGCTTTTGAAACAGTTTGAAAACCACAAGAATACATCGGAGATCCCTCATCAAGGTGGACTAGGACGTATTTGGTTTAGGTAACTGCCCAAAAGAGGATGCTTTTTACGAAATACCGAGAGATTCTCGACAATTTTCAAGGGCTCAATGAAAAGGAAATATGAGTCTGGAGTGTGAAGCATCAACTGGGCAACGAACAATACTGGACAAGACTTATCTTTCGCGGAAAACAACTCAACTCGAAAGTTACCGAACCCAACCCGGAATGATTTCTAGACACTATTGCATTGTCTTGGATACATAATGGCTTCTATAGATCGAAAGATGATTTATCACTGAGGTGAGGATGCAAATCAGGGAGGCAGAGAAAAGGGAGGCAGAGAAAAGGGAGGCCTCACGATTGACACCTTTTCCGATGCATCCTTTGCCCCGGAGACAGACGCGACTGGTTTCTGGAATGGCCATATACATCAAGAACCTTTTGTACAATGGCTCAGCATAAAACAGAAAGCATCCCGCTCATAGAAAGAACGCTTCTTTGATCCCACTCAGAAATAGCAATCTTCCTCTGATCCTGCTCATAAAGAAGCTCCTTCTTTGATCTCACTCAGATTTAGCATGCCTGCTTTGATCCTCCTCAAGAATAGCATGCCAACGTCTTTACCCTTAGAAATGGCGTGCCTTCTTTGATCCCACTCAGAAATATTTCATTTCGCTCATAAAGAAGGAGCATCCTTTGATCCGCTCATAAAAGAGCGCTTCTTTGATCGCACTCAGAAATAGCGAGCTTTCTTTGATCGCACTCAGATAAAAAGCGCTTCCTTTGAACCCCCTTGTAAAGAAAGAGCCTCCTCAAAATACCTAGCGCAGTCACTCGCACCCCGCAGGACACTCGACATTCCCGTCCTCCATGTGCCATTCCTGAAGACACCCAAAATGCCCCCGGTGGCCGCAGCGAAGACTTTCCACCACCGTGAGCCCTTTGCACGGCTCGTGGCAGTAGACACAATTCAGCTGTTTCCGCGAGCACTCGTCGCAGTACCAGAACCCAAAGTGCTCGCTGTCCACGCCGTACTTTTCTTTGGATGCTTCATTGGATACTAACGTTTTGCACCAGCAACAGTAGAACCGCAACTCCACGTCCTTCACTGCATACGCGGCGATCTGCTCTTTCAACCCCCCCGGGCAGTCCTTCACCACCTGCACGGCGACGATGTACAACTCCCTTGCACGCAAGGCCTCGATATATAGCCCTAGCACTTCCAAACACGCGTTTTTTCCTAGAAGGGCTTCCGTGTAGTGAGTCTGAAAGTACTCGTAGAAGAGGAGGACGAACGTGGCGCTCATCACCACGTCGCCCTGCGCGAGCGCATACTCCAAGGACTTTTCGATGATGTTGACCGCGTGCCACGGCCGGAAAACAGTGTCTTCTTTCGCGTACTGGCTCATAGCTTTCGTGAGCTGCGAGGGCGGCAACTCCTTGCTTTGGATGGTGGACTCTCCCTGAATGCTGTTCTCTCTCTGGATGCTGCTCTCTCTCTGAATGCTGTTCTCTCTTTGAATGCTGGACTCTTCTACGCGATCTAGAGAGAGTTTTTGAGTGGGCTGGGGCGCAACATGGCGCGGTGTTTTGGGCATGCTTTTGCCAAGCGACTGCCACGAGCCCGGCTGTGATTCTTTCGACCCTAGCGATAACCCCTGGACCTGGAACCGAGGATCGCCGCCCGCAGAAAACGCAGAGGACGAGATCGACACAGAAGCATTGGTGGACACACGCGAGTACTCGTCGTCCAAATCTTGCGAGGGATGGAGTCCTCCAGCATACAACCCCTTGCAATTAATAGGTGTGCTTATTGCGTGAAACTGGACAGGTGTCCCCGGGGCAGGGTTTTTGGACGGCGAGGCATCTGGCTCCGAGCCCAGCGCCTTGTTTTGGGCTGTTTCCGGGTCCTTCCCGGGCCCTTCGCTTGTATTGTTATCGCCATTTTTCACACGAGAATCCAAAGAATTGGCCTGGAATGGGCGGGACGACTCGCGGAGCACCGCGCTATTGGACCGGGCCGCCTTTCCCGGGCTGCCTGCGCCCAAAACCTCGTTGGCAAAGTCCGTCAAACTTTGGTGTGACGACGCGGCGTTTTTCGCCAAACGTGAGAGATGCTCGCCACGCGCAGAGTCTCGGGACGAGCCCAAAATCGATAGATTGTTCATCGAGGAGGCGTTCGAGCGTTTGCGCGGGCCGCTGCCATAGTTAGTGGCCAGCGTGGAGTCGGAGTTGTACGAGCCCACGACGTTGCCCAAGTCGGAGGAAATCGACTTTGCTTCCTCGGCAGACTTTGGCAGCGCGTTTTCAGAGCCATCCCCAGAGTTGTTGCCTATTTCGTGCGCCCCGATGCCTGCAGAAACGAGGGAAACGGGCCGAGTGTCCTCTGGCTCGAGTGCAACTGCAATCATTCGCCACGTCTGGCAGTCTCTCAACCGCAGCACGCTAGCAGCCACCCTGGCGTTGATTTGACACACCAAAGACAAGGAAAACGCATCCGGGATACTGGTCAAATAGTCGCTGGCGAGGGTGGAAAACACGTCGTCGTCCACCGATGGAAGGGGCAAGCACATCGACACGATATACGGCGACGGAGGGACGGAGTTGTGTGTGTTTAAGTGTGAACTAGCTTGTAAGTTCACGTGTGAGTTCGCTTGTAAGTTCACGTGTGAGTTCGCTTGAAAGTTCACTTGTGAGTTTAAGTGTGAGTTCACGTTCGAATTCGCCTGTTTGAGACTTCCCTGGTGAGAATTCTGGCCGACTCCCGGTTGCGAAACAGTGCCTCCCAGCGACGCCGAATCGACGGTTGTTTGCGACGGGTTTCGGTGGAGAGACGGGCGGAGCGAGGACGGCACCATGGCCATTTCGGGAAGAGCCGTTCTCTGGAAGCCATACGACGAGGAAAGAGCCGGCTTAGAGTGCTGTGTTGCCAGCCGCGAGAGCAGGGGCCGCTCTTTGGGCGAAAGCGCCGCGTTTTTCTGGTAAAAGTACGTGGGCGTGGCCGGGTGCGAGCCCTGGAGGCCTCTGTTGGGAAGAATCGAGGTTTCGCAAGATGCCGGGGACATCTGGGGTTCGAACGGCCGGTCAAACTGTCGATCAAATTGTCGATCAAAGGCCCGGTCAAACAGGCCCGGGAGGAGCCGGTCGTCGTCGCCACGCGGCTCGTCGGAAGCGGGGCGCTCAGCCGAATAAGTATTTAGGTTAGTGCCCAAATTTGCCCCGAAATCGCCTAGATTAGATGCCACTTCGTAGTCTTCGGTATGCTGAGAAACCACCGAGATCCCCGAGAACCCGTTGGTCCACGAGGTGGCCACGCAGGGCAACGTCTCAAGCGGGCGCAGCACGTTCTGTGCGGACTCGGCCGCGGAATTCAAGTCGTACGAGACGAAAACATTGGACTTGGTGATGGTCCATAGTTTGCGCCCTCCAGGAGCGGTTTTCGCCCACACGAAGTTCTGGAACGGCCGGCCCGTCAGCGTGGTGACGACCTCTCTAGGTATGTGCTTGCGTGCCAAGTTGAACACGCAGATCGACGGGTCGTCGTTCAAATACAGACACGCAAAGTCGTAGCTGGTTAGTGCGTGGCGGTCCGCGCGGAAATCGCCGGGGTCGAGGCCCGGGCCCACGTGCGTGTTGTTCGGCGTGTCGTTCCAGCGGACTTTCATCACGGGCCCGTACGTGGTGAGCGTTTTCTCGGGCATAGAATGCAGCCCGCCGTCGCCATAATTCCAGAGGCAGATTTTCTTGTCGCGCCCGCCCGTGAGCACGTACTCGAGCTCCGGGTGCACGTGGAGCGAGAGCGCCGGGCCCGTGTGGAACGCCCAGCGGCGCTCGGGGAGCGTGGGGGCGGAGGAGGCGGCGGCCGAATACCGGAGGTCAAACTTGCAAAGTGCCCCCAGGTCGTGCACGGACAACACGGCCATTTTGCCCCGGACACGGGCGTGCGGCGAGTACTGGCACAGCCGGACCGGGTCCGCGTGCTGCGAGGCCATGAGTTTGGCCACCGGTTTCGGGGCATACGAACGGAGGTCCCAGAGGCGTATACTACCGTCCTGAGACCCCGAAAAAACCACGTTTTCCTGCTCGACAAAGTCCAACGAGTTGACCACGCGCTTGTGCCCGTCGAGCCGGTGCACCAACGTGGCCTTGCCGTTGTTGGCCACCTGGAAAATGTGCACATTGCCGTTGGTAAGTCCACATGCGACTTTTTCGTGTTTAGTTTTGAGTGTGTTCACGTTGAAAAGCCGTTGTGCCGCGTGGAGCCGCAGCAGGCCCGCGCCGGGTCCGTCCACGAGGCTGACGTCCGCCACGATCGCCGTCTGGGCGCCGTCGAGCGCCAACAATTTGAGGTAGTTCTTTCCGCCGATGATCACGTGATGCGCCGGCGCCGGCGCCGTCGGGTCGTGCAACAACCCGCTTAGCCGCCCCAACGGGTGCTGGAGCTGCGTCACGCAGGTGATCTCGCGGTCGCAGGCGTATTTTAATTTTTTCAGCGGCGTGATTTTTGGTGTTTCCGCCAATCGCAGAGACGATCGGTCGATGCGCTCATTGAGCGAGCCGTAGATGTTGAACGCGAACCGCGCTAGGCTCAGCTGGTTCAGCTGGTTTGGGCCGGCCGAGGCGGACATATTTTCAATTGTATCTGATCGAAAACGGAGTTTTGTGGTTTTGTGTTCTCAAGTTTTGTGTGCTTCAGAGTTAAAGTTTTGTGTGGAGCCTATGGAATGTGAAAGGTGCTCTGAGATGTGCTCAGATAAGGTGCAGATCTGGTGCAGATATGGCTCAGAATGTCAAGACGCCGTGAGAAGAGGCAGTAACCGGAAGAGACACGGAGGGATTTCAATCATGGAAGGACCGTGGGGCTTAGATTGGGCCCAGGCGATCTTGTCTTACCGGCTGGTCTTCAATCTTTGTTGATTTTTTGAGTGAGAAAAAGAGATCTTCTCACGAAAAGAGTCTTTCAGTTATTTGGAGAAAGATCGCGGCCCTGGACCGGCGCTCTGAAAAGGCGCGACTCGTCTCCAGCGGCGCTCCCAAGTTGATAGTGTACTGTAGCACCCTTTTTTACCCTAGATCACAGTAATAATTTATTTTCGGAGGAAGAACTTGTTATTTTGATGATTTGGAAGTAAGACTTGGGTGTGGAAATTAAAATTCACGAAAGGGAAGGACATGGAAGTTTGGAGATAGGACTCAGATCTCTGTCTGCCTCGTGCGGCTGGAGCTGATCGAGTGGCTGCAACGCGCAACTTGCAAGCGACTTGTCAGGCCGCCGGTTATAGCAGATAAAGGTAAGACAGCACCAGGCAACATTTAGGGGGTTTACCGAAAAATAAGACAGAATTCATCTCGATGAGTTAGTGAGCAATACGAAGATGCACCTAAATAAGAGGAGAATCCACCAGCTTTTAAAACACACTACCCTGTGCAGCCGTAAACGCACATCCGATACAGGGTGTTCATACATTACCACAGAGTGGTCATAAATTCCTTTAGATTAAAGGTGGCAAACTCTTCGATTCTTCTTGTTCAGAGTGTTCATTCCCGATGCTCGATTAGGTTTAGGCTTATTGCAAGATTGATGCCGTAAGACTCGGTAGCTATAAAAACTAGACTGGTCCAAGCCCGAGACGAGTCTCTAATATCCGCGTAATTACAATTTACTGCAGACCTGCCTTTGATGCTCTCGCGGTTGGCAGATCCGCCAATCGATCTCTTTAGTCCACCACATACACTTTTTTTTTACTAATTCGATCGTAATAAAAAACGTTAATGTGAAGAAGTTTCAGTGGTGATTCCAAAAAATAGCTTTGATTTCCGAAGAAATGCAGGTGGTTTTCTATATAGATCCGCGAGAGGTTGTCGCTCGGATACGTCTTCTAGCCGTTTTTGGTCGCTGGCTCTCGCGAAATTATTCCCTTTGGTGCCTGATCACGTTGCATCCGAGCGTCGTCGAGGATACTCGGTTCGAGCACAAGCCCTAGCAACTACCGAAGTCGGAGCAAAAGCTGCTTTATGAAAGAGCTTGTCATTTCGTTCCCAGAAATTGTAACGTGTAGAAGTAATTGTATATTACAGGTCTCAATGCCTGGGCCCGAGACCCAGTGCGCAAATCGCACCCTAATTCTAGAGAGAAACCTCGCTTATCCGGACACGCCCAATACTCGCGTGGACAGGAAGTCTATTGCCTAATCGTGGAACGTTTCATTCACTTTAAATACCCCAGTTGGGATAAATAAAGACAAACATTAGCAAAACCACTAAGATATTTACGTGAGGCGTATTAAAACTGATTCAAGAAGACCAGTGAGCTTTCCGAAAATATTCCTCGCACTCCGCTGGATAAAGCAAGGCTCTCCCAGTTACACATCCTCCGCCTCCTCTGCTACCCGCTTGACCCTCTGCATCAAAGACAGCCCTGTAAAGCTTTTGGGTTTTTTGCGTCCCACAAGTCCTATGTGCGAAATAGTTGTGGAATCGTTTTTCTTTTTATATTGAAGTATTTACCACGAGCACACCGTGCGCCTGCGAAGCCATCACAGGCCAATTTAAAACTCAGGGCCACTCAAATGTGCTTTGGAAGCGTAAAATGTGACACACCAAGTTGCAAAATTAATGCTTACGGAAAGATAAGAGGCTCTAACCTCTTTCGAAAAAATGGGATTTGCTCTACAAGTGAGATTTCCACCATCGAGAATTCTTGCATGTTCCGATGTTCACCTGCGGGGTGTGAGAAATTAGAATGGCTCTCAACCGGGTGCGGCTCAATACAAAGGCGTGAAAATAATGAAGACACGAGTTCCAGCAACTGTGTTGATGCCACTTTCCTGTGATTCATTTGAGCAACTTTTAGGTATTTTTCGAAGAACACAGTTTTCACTCTCTAACCTACTATCCAGTATGTCCTCTGTACAAGTACAATCTCTTGGGCTTGGAAGTTGCAAAGACCGATTCCAACATCGATAGTGTTTCTGGCGGGGTCCGGCTTAGCGCGGTTTGACTCTTTCCCGCCCGCGCTTTGGCTCTAAATCTGGCCCTAATCCTGGCCCTGGCCCTAACCCTGGCCCTAACCCTGGCCCTAAATCTGGCCCTAACTCTAAATCTGGCCCTGGCCCGCGCTACTATATACCCCACCCAGAGCGGCCCAAGCACCATAAACCCTCTACTAACCACGCTATAATCCCCACATTTTCACCGTTCACCCACCCAAATCCTCCAAAAGGCCATGCCAATTTTACAGGCATTGTTGCGGCTCGTGTACCCCGCGCAAATGCTCGCTTTTTTTGGCGCCTTTCTTGGCGGCCTGGTGCTTTTGGGCCTCTACGCATTTCAGAGCTCGTTAATCTACCCCGCCTCTTTAAACGACGGCCACGGCCATTGTGCCACGCCCGACGAGTTGGCGATGCCCGAGTACGAGGAGCTTTTTTTGACCACCGCCGATCACGTGCAGATCCAGTGCTACGTGCTCCGGCACGATAAGCAAAGTGAGGCGTACACGAACAAAACCGTGGTGATTCTCTCGCCCAACGCAGGCAATATCGGGCACGCGCTCCAGATCGTGGCCATTTTCTACAAATCTTTCGGGTACAACGTGCTCATATATTCTTATCGCGGATATGGTAAGTCTACTGGCAAGCCGCTGGAGGCCGGGTTGAAACTAGATGCAAAACGTGTGATGGAGTACATCTCCCAGGAGGACGAGCAGCTTCGGCAGAGCTCGCTTATTTTGTACGGGCGGTCGTTGGGCGGCGCGGTGGCCATCCATATTGCCGCCACGTATCCGCAGGCGGTGCAGGGGCTTATCTTGGAAAACACGTTTCTCCTGATTCCGAAAACAGTGCCCCATATTTTCCCGGCACTCAAGTACTTCACTGTTTTTGTCAACCAGGTGTGGGACTCCGAGCGGCTCGTGCCGTTGATCCCGGACCTGATCCCGCTTCTTCTTCTCAACGCACGCAAGGACGAGATTGTGCCTCCTAGCCATATGGACCGGATTTTCCAGATCCTGAAGGCGCAGCAGAAGGCGTTGCACAACTTTGCCAATGCGTCTCATAATGACACTGTCGCGCAGCCGCGGTACTGGGACTTGATCCACCAGTTTATTCTGGAGAAGATCAATCCGGTGGGATACTAGATAGACCGTGGCGTGAGCGAACGAAGGAAGAGAGATCAAGGTGCAGTCAATAGAGAAAGGTGGGGAAGAGTTGAAGGTGAAGAAGAGGGAATGGGAGAGAGATGAAGAACAGAGAAAAGTGGGTAGAGAGGTAGTGGTGGAATGTAATAGAGAATGGTCGGGAAGTGAGATACAGGCAGCAGGAATAGAGAAGATTGGGAGAGCGATACAGGCAGAATCGAATACAGAATAGTAAGGAAGCGAGGTAAAGGTAGAGCAGAATAGAGAATACCGGGGGTAGAGCAATCGAGGTATATCAGATTAGAGAATTGTGGGATAGACAGATGCGGGTGGAATCGAATGGAAATTTATGGGGTAGACGGAAACGGGGAGAATGGAGCCGAGATAGTTAAATAGTGAGATCAAGGTGATTAGAAAATGATGGATAGAGAGATGAAGGTGGAAAATTATATTGCAATCGAGAAGAGAGGTGAAGGTGAATGAATAGGGAATGATGGGAAGAGAAATATAAGTAGAAACGAACAGAGAACAACGGGAAAAGAGATACAGGTAGAATCGAATGGAGAATAACCCGGAAGAGATGTAAAGGCAGAGTTGAATAGAGAGTGATAAGGTAGACAGATAGTTAGGTTTCCACTATACAGCAATTAGAATCGCGGCCCAAGCAAGTTGGTTGAGTATGAACGTAAATAGTGAGATTGGTAGGAACTAATACAGAGATAGGATAAAGTGTGATCGAAGATAACATCAAAGATAATCCCTGAAAAGGCCTGCTGCGGTTATGCTAAGAGCTCCCTTTATAAGACCTGCGACTCTTGCGAGTGGGCTCGAGCGGAGTCGGAGATATCCAAGATAGACGGGTAAAATACATGGTTCAACGCCGTGTGTACGAAAGAAGCCACTCTTCGCCTACTACTTTCAGGTATAATTGAAAAAGGAAAGATAGGAAAGAGACATACAAGGAGAATAGAATGGAGAATAGTGGGATAGAGAGATCCAGGGAGAATAGAATGAAATACAGGTAGATGAGGATATAAAGGGGTATAGAGATAAAGATGAAGAATGGGAGTGATGGGACAGAGAAGACGAGAGAATAGAATAGAGAATGATGTGAAGAGTCATGATGGTAGAATTGAATGGACATTAACGGGAAGAGAGATACAGGTAGAATTGAATAGGGATCAATGGGGTAGACAGATACGGGTAGACTTGAATAAAGAATAATGGGGTAGACAAATACCAGTAAATTTGAATAGAGAATGATTGGGTAGGGACTTGAAATAGAATGATAGGTAAGAAAGATGAATGTAGAATAAAATTGAGGTGAATAATAGAGGTTCAGGTAGACCAGACTTGAGATAGCTGAGTAGTGCATTCATAGCAAAATCAGTAAATGGTGGAAAGAGAGATGAAGGTGGAGGAATAGGGAATGATGGAGTAGGGAGAACTGAAGGTAGAATTGAATAGTGAATGATGGGGAGAGAGATACCTGAAGAATGTAATAGAGAATGATGTGAAGAGAGATGAAGGTGGAAGAACAGATAATAAGGGGGAACAGAGACACAGGTCGAATGAATAGAGAATGCTGGAAAAGGAACTTCCCGGTGGAATAGGATAGAGAACAGTGGAGTAGACAGATACGGGTAGAAAAGAATAGAGAAATATAAGAGACAAAGGTACAAATAGAATAGAACCGAGATAATTGAGAAGCGAAAGGAAGGCGGAATGAATAGGAAACATTGGAATCCAAAGATACAGGTAGAATTCGTGCAGAGTGATGGGGAGCAGAGATTCAAGAAGAATCGAACAGAGAGAATTAGAGAGAGATTGAAGTGGAATTTAGAGAATAGTGGGCAGCAGAAATCCAGATAGAATAGACCACAAAGGTTAGAGAAGTGAGATCAAGAAAGAATGAACAGAGAAAGTTGGGAAGAAAGATACGGGCAGAACTCAGACATAACAACGACAAAAGAGATACAGGTACAACAACTAGAACAGCAGATACAAAGAACTAACGGGCGTGTCGTGGTCGTTATATATGTTTAAGTATACGAAGGGCACTCTCTCACAGACAGAGCTTACTTAGACGGTGAGCTGGGGCTCGCCTTTGGCGTTGAAGGTGTCGTGGGACATGAACTCCAACTTCTGGTCGTCGGCCAACTTCAACACCTTCTTGAATCGTTCGCCAATGGTCTTCAACTTGGCGGAGTCGCAGTCCTTGGTCCAGATCGCGACCCTGAACCCTCTTCTGATGTTCAACACAATCCCGTTGACCTCGTTCTCGTCGTCCTCGATCGTCTCGCCAATCACCGCCAACAAGCCGCGCAACCACAAGTCGTTGATCACGTGGCTCACGTCGCGCTTGTTTTGGAACGAGTACTGCCATCTGCCGCCCTTGGCGTTTTTCTCGTCCTCCCACTCGGGCTTGATGCCCTCTTTGAATAAGTGGTAGTCCGACTTCAAGGGCAACTGGTTGGCCACGGGAATCGAGTTGTAGATGCCCCAGAACTCCTCCACAGAGTCAAAAGTGATCACAGGCTTCAACAAATCAGACCATGTTTCCGACTTGTTGACCTGGGGCTTTGTGTACCACAACGTCCATTTGCTGTTCAATGGGTGCTTGGCGGTGAAGTCCTCTTTGTTCGACAAAACGGTCTTTGGGTTTTCCAAGGACAAGTCTTCGGTTTTCTTGGTCAAGTCTTCGGACATCTGCAGTGTTAGTGAATTGTTTTGGATGGAATTGCGAAGTATAGATGGTTCAGGTTTCTCCAAATGCCTTATATATGGAAGGTGGGGCTGTACGACGCACTAAGTAGGGTGCACGTGTCCCTGAATGCAGCCAATCTGCCCCTATATATTGGAATTGTCTATCTGATAAGCACAGCGGTTTTCTGGGTTCCGTTCACATTGCCCTGGGTGTACATACTTGGAAATTACCTCTGAAGTGATGGCTCTAAGCTGTGACGATCGGTGCGTTACAAAAATCGATGTTGGAAAAAAGTTCTCATGCGCGTAAATGTGGAACTGCGAGCCCAGGTAACAGACGTGAATGCGTGCGTAGATCTGAGCACGCTGGGGCCAGGCCCGCGGCCTCTGTTTGCAATCGCGGGGCTGGCTCCTGCGATCGAGATCGGGCCATCGTAGGTCGGGATGGAAGGTCATGCTATAGTATTCCCAGATTTTTTAGGGTACTACGAAGAACTCGAGCTTTTCAGAATCTTCACTTTTGCTTTAGGTACTAGCAAAATTCATAGTCTGTGATTGTGTGGTGAATCTATAGAACCTATGATGAATTTCTTGCCTTTATGAGCCACCAATACAAGTGGCTGCGACCGCAGCGGGTGTGGGCTAGGCAAATATATTAAGTACTTAGATCGATAAACGCAAGAACCCAGACGCTTAGTCTTTACTCTTCTCTTGGAGCTCGGATTTTACTGTTTTTTCAATAGGCGGGAGTCGGGCCTGTAAGAACGGTCAAACCTAGGAAGTTGCTAGATCTTGCCTCACAAAACACTCGGAGCGTATGAAAAGAATCGTTTCTCATAAAGTCTGAGATACAAAAAAGCGATACGTCTGCTATTCAGTAATAAAAAGTAAACACAAGTAGACATTCACACGGGAGCACTATTTCCAAAACAGCACTCAAACGAAATAGATCCCTCATTCACTTCAAGCTACGCGTGCATAAGAGCACAGGAAGTACCTCGTTCCAACCACTTCCTCTATCTTACCAACACATCTCTAGTTCAATATTTTATTCTTATATACTTCTACGTCACAGCACACCAGCTGCGACCACCAGGGAAAAAACAAGTGTATGATAAAGCCGTTAACATACCCAAAATCTTGCCTTTATCCCACTTACACCAACAGTTCCAAACTATCAAATCATAAGATCCAGCTAAACAACACAACCAACGACCCCAAAAGCCCGGCGCCTAACGCCGACCCGCTGCCGCTCACAGTCGATTGGGAGTACGTTTTTATATCGCCCACCGATCCGCTCAAACTGCCCATTCCCACGGATCCCGACGGGACGCTTGCAGCGGCTTCTGTATATGTAGACATGAAAGACTGTGCGTAAATACTTTGCACGGTTGCCAAGGCACCGCCCGTCGTTATTGTGACCCAAACAGTGGTGGCAGCAGTGGATGATACTGAAGATGAAGATGACGAAGATGACGACGAAGACGAAGTGGTGGCTGCGAAACCTAGCGCCAAAAGAGCGAGTATTTGAAAAAGCGCCAAAAATTTCATTGTAAATCCAGAGACGGGGGCTGCAGTGACAATAGACTGGATCTATTGTGAGAGCTTTTTTGTTCAATTGTTCGTACTTTTTTGGGGCCTTGCTTTCTTGATGCAATGAAGAGCGCGCTCAGATTTGGGGGTCTGAGTGCAGCGCGCAGGCTGTGAGGCCAGGGCTCAGTACCATTGTTTTTCATGTCAGGGAATCTGAGCCGCGTAGCCCTTAGAGCTGGAGCAAAAAAACTACGAATCAAGTATTCTTGAGCTTAAAGCTCTACGACTGTATAAGTACTGGAAAAGGAACAAGAAGCTTATTTGCCAACGAGCAGGAGTGAGCAAGAAGATGAAACATAAAGATAAAAATGTACCAGCTCATGAGATCTTGTAATTATGCCTGGACGCAATCGTGTACTGCGTACGAGGCACGGTGGGGGTCTTAAATGTAGATCTAAAAAAAGGGACAACATAGCGTCGAACAATAGACGACCACGGGGAAGAATTCGGTCGCAGAAAGCTGCCTGCTTAATTAAAGAGAATGCCCTTCGTTGAAAGATCATATCAGGGTCAATGGCATGTCTAGTCGTGAGTAACGAGATCAAATAAAGAATCTTGGACAATCAGGCCGTTAGAAATGCCAGATTTCGCGACGCCCTGAAATTGTCAGCATTCGCTGAAATAGGCTGCCAGGCGCTGAGCGAAGAAAATCAACCTGAACATATCTATAGTCAACATTTTGAGTTTTTTTCTAAAACACAGCGAGAATATGAATGCTTTCCGATGGTCCATTGTCCAAACGTTGTGGAATGTATTGTAGCCAAATGGAGATACTACGAACAGGATTCGCGGCAGAAACTGCTCCACTTTCCGTGTCTGGCGAAACCGGTCGCTGCCCTTATCCTGGCTCCACGCTACTTCAAACACCCAAACTTGGGAATAATAAATGAATTGGTTGGCCTAGCGTTGACTCACAATTTTCTCACTTCGGCTCAAACACGTTTTCTCCACACATTTGTGATACTCTTTTATCGGCTGCACTAGATCTTGCACCGGAGGCTTTATCTATAGGGCTGACGAACAAGCAGCCTCGGCCTCGAGGAAATCTTCAACAAGAAAATGACCGAAATATCACTAGGTGGATTACTTTTTGCTCCAGAGAGAGATAAAAATTCTCGCCGCAAAGAAGCTACCGTTTCGCAATGCTCTCAACCCCATCAAAAAACGACGTAGCCCATAAAAACGTGTGCTTTGACTGTCCGATAGCCCAAGCCTATTATCGCCTATTATAGAGAACAGACCATTCAAATGAGCCGATGCATCAGCTGCATAGTTTCACTGCTGAAAATCTATCTTCGAAAAAACAAGAACGCTATATATAAAAGAAGGTAGAGGCAGAAGCCAAGTTCTGGGACCACGGCCAAAATCCCCAAACCCAAAACCACCAAAGAATGATTATCTTATCTTTGCCCGTTCGTCGCAGCCGCACGCCCACCGGGCGCTGTTATCAAAATGCGTGCGCGTGGAATGCTCGAAGCGAGGCCCTGGGCCGGGCTTATCGCGGGCCCGATTCCGCGCTTTTGGCCCTGTCCTGGCCCCAATCGTAGCCCTAATCGTGGCCCCAACCAAAGCCTCGACCAAAGCCCAAACCCAGGCCCCATCGCATTGGTACATGTACTCGTCTTTTCAATACTCCGTGATTTTCGTCTCCACGCCGTAAATTCGAAAATAAACCCAACGGCCGCAATCAGAAAAGCATCGCCAACCTAAAAACCGGGCCAAAAAAATTCACACTCCCCTAGACCCCGGTCTACTTGCTGCCTCTAAAACACTCGCGTCTCGCACTAGAACCCACCTAATGAGTCTTCCTCGAGACATTGCCTCGAGCCGAAGACGCAGTTCCATGGCGAAAATCGCCCGTTCCGCATGGGCAGTGTCCCCTTCTGCCTCGTCGCCACGCTACCCGCCGTCGGTTGCCAGCCTGTTGCAAGGAAATACGCGATTTAAGCACGACGCCAACTCAGTCTCGTCGAAAACGCCCGAATCGCATTCCAATAGCGCCAGCCCGGACTCGGACCCCGAATTTCTCGATTCCGGCCGCAGAATATTGGACCCAAAGATGCTCGAGCTGGTCCAGCGGCACTTAAAGCCCGAGGACGCGCTGCTGCTAGCCGCGGAAGGCGCCGATGTCACACGCCATATATATAAATTTAGCTCCGATAAGCCCGCGCTCAAACGGTCCAAAAGCATGTCGCTGATGGCCGAGCTGGAAAGCCATCGGCGGGGCTCCCTGGCGAGCTCGCTCAACGTGCCGGGCGGGTTCCGGCGGCAGTTTATCATGGCACATTCGAGCAAAAAGCGCCCGAGCTTGCTCACGCGCAACTTCGTCGAGTTCCTTAGTATTTACGGCCATTTTGCCGGCGAAGATCTCGAGGACGAGGATGCGGTCGCGTGCCACTACTCGCCGTACAAAAACCCCGACGGATCCGGCGAAAACACCCCGCTTCTTTCCTCGCTGGACACTGCTAACTATAATCCCAAAGGTACTGCCACCGACGCCAAGGCGTACTTCTTGCTCGTGAAGGCGTTTGTGGGCACAGGCGTGTTGTTTCTTCCCAAGGCGTTTTCCAGCGGCGGGCTCGTGTTCCTGGCCGTGATGTTGTTCCTGTTTGGCTTGCTTTCGTATTGGTGCTATGTCGTGCTCGTATACGCGAAACTGGCCTCGCGAGTCTCCGGTTTTTCGGAGATCGGCCGCTTGTGCTACGGCCGCTGGTTCCAGCAGTTGATCTTGGGCTCCATCGTGCTCTCGCAGGTCGGGTTTGTGGCGACTTATATCGTGTTCACTGCCGAGAACTTACGGGCATTTTTGGTCAACGTTTCCCTGTACGAAACGAGCGACTTGCACATTCTCTGGTTCATCGTGCTCCAGGCGTGTATTTTAACGCCGTTGAGTTTGATCAGGGACATCACGCGGCTCTCGTTGCTGGCGCTTTTGGCCAATGTGTTTATTATGGTGGGGCTTGTCACAATTGTGTGTTTCACTGCGTTGGAATTGTGGGGGAACGACTTAAAGGCGGGCCCGGGCGTGTTGTATCTATTCAACCGGGCCGAGTTCTCGCTCTTCATTGGCGTGGCCATCTTTGCCTTTGAGGGCATAGGGCTCATCATCCCGATCCAGGAATCAATGATATACCCGGACCACTTCCCGCGCGTTTTGGGCAGCGTGATCTTGACGATCTCCACGATCTTTGTCTTTGTCGGCGGCTTGGGCTACATCACGTTTGGCGAGAATATCGACACGGTGATTCTCCTCAACTTGCCGCAAAACTCGCCTTTTGTCATCATGGTCCAAATCTTGTATGCGTTTGCGATCTTGTTGTCCACGCCCATTCAGATCTTCCCTGCGGTGCGCTTGATCGAGCTGCGGATCTTCCCTCCATCGTCGTCGGGAAAAGCGTCCGGCACGGTGAAATGGCTGAAGAATCTTTTGCGTCTGGTCTTCGTCATTCTCACATCTGGCGTTGCCTTCTACGGGGGCAAGAACTTGGACAAGTTCGTCTCTTTTGTGGGCTGTTTCGCATGCATTCCCTTGGTCTACATGTACCCACCGATGCTCCATTTGAAGACATGCTGCGACTATAAAAACGCAACTACAAACAGACGCCGGATCCTCATGGCGGCGCTCGTCGACTATGTCATGATCGTTTTGGGCGCAGTCGCCCTCGTATATACGACCTACGACCTACTCACGCATTGACAGGATGGAAGGGTCCATCAAACGTCTATTGGTCTAAATATCACAGTTTTCCTCTTTCTTCCAGCGAGGATCTTTCATCTGGCGAGAACCTTTTCGATTCAAATTCAAGGATCCTCAACTCTTTCGTCTAGAACCACGTCTATTTTTCCAAAACATCTCTATTCGTCGTCTAAGGCCTTGACTACTGCGAGCCTAGCGTCGTGGATCAGTTTCTGCAAATCTAACTTCGCCTGGTCACGCAAATTCTTGGCATCTTTCACCCAAACGCTCGCGGCAGAAGACAACCCGGCCTGCTGCTTATAAAATTCCGGGAGATTCTCCTTTTCCCATGCCGCAAGTTTGCCCTTAGATGCTAAATACGTAAGTGGCATATTGTACTTAAAAGACACGCCGGCCACAAGCGACGAGGCCAAGAATCGGAGCGGCAACGCCCGCTTTGCTACAAACACATTCGTGACCAAAATAGGAAACACAAAGCTGACGACCCCGGGGAAAACCGGGTCCAAAATCGTCTCGTCGATTTTCGCCTGTAAATTGTTCCACTCGTTCGCCAACGCCGTCTTTTGCGTCCCGAGCTCGGCGGCTAGCACGCTGCTTTTCTCGTGTAAAAAGTGGCGAAATTTATTGGCCTGTTTTTCCAAATAAGGCGTGGTTCTAACTCCCATTCCGTCGACAAAGGAAATGTTTCCGTGGGCGGATTCTTTCTCCTTCAATTCTGGCTTGATTTCCGCATTTACTCCCGGTTTTGTGGTCACAAACTCGTCGTCCTCGTAGAAAGACCGTCTGCGTGTCATTTTCAGAAATTTGTTGTGGCTTGTGGTTGAATATGTGGAATCTATACTAAGTCGGGAAGTTGTATTATGAGATCTGGGACCAGTGAGAAAAGACCGCGCCGCACTTCGGGTTTTCGGGTGCGCCTATTACCTGGGTCACCATAGATATGAGATATTTGTCAATAGAATGAGAGGAGTCGGGAAATGAATGGGTCTCTTGGCGAAAAGCTTCAAGTTCATGTTTTACGAGACTAAGCTGAGTATGGCTAATTTGAGACTTTAGTAGGATTGGTTTTTACCACAGAAGCGGTGGCTATTGAAACTTGAAAGCATTAATAAGTGAACAGGAGAACTAATTGCCAAAGCACTGCCCTTTTATTGGCTGTCTTTTTATGTCAACATTCAGTATGCTTAGACAAACTGCTTTCATGAATCTTCCCACAGGCTCGGCGAGTCTAATCACTAAGGGGTTTCGTCCGTTCAGTTTTCCTGTTAGGAAGAGTTATTGCTCTGGGCCATTAATCTGGGCACCGAAATTTGCGCGTGTCGATAAGTAAGACAAAGTACTGCTAATCTCTACCTGTTGAATGAATCGCTTTGGAATGTTAGAATTGATTGCTTGAGTTTTTATTATCAAAGCTATTATAGTACGTTATTACACTGATAATATCGTTCTGCTCTTCATAAAAAGAGAATCATGTCCCGTATTAGTGTGCGGCCTTTCAGGTATGAACTAAATGTGATAGCAAGAACCAGCTACATCTGATATATTGAAATCTACATGCTAACATGGTCAGTGAAGTTTTTTGAGATCAGGAAATTTTGGCTTTACTGGCGAAAAGTTTTTTCAGACTAAACTCCTTCACCGTGCATTACGAACCGTTCAAACGCCTAAAACGGTCTAAATAGTTGATAATTGCGCATGAGTTCGTCCAGCTCTACAGGGATATGCTTCCACTTTGATTCGAAATGCGTCTGTTGAGTAATCAAAAAGTTTCTCCTTTTTTCAAAGACGACTCCTGCACTTGTTTGAAACACGTAGTTCAGGAAGCCAAGAAGCAGTGTGCATCGCTTTGTCTCAATCTCGCGTCTATAGACCCATATGAGAGTTCGTGGATGGACTAGCAGACAATGAGTTCCGACTGGTTTGAAAACAAGCCGTTTTATCTCAAAATCCACGTTCAAGAAAGCTCAAGGGCCTATACAGAGTCTGGAGATCAGAAATATTTTCATTCTTCTCCTGAGGAAGCACAGAAGCTGCTCATAGTTGAAAATTATAGACAGCATCTAAGCCTCACTTGAAACCCTCTCCCGAGATCGTGGTCCACGGCCATGCCCTCAAAACACAGAAACCACAAACTTGAGTTGCAACATCTGAACCAGTACACGGCACATATCGTCTAAGCAGAAGCTCATAACCCTATCGCAGCTCTTTGCGAAAACGGGTTACGCAATAAAACTCCAGTAAACTAAATTGAACCTATATCTCTTGAACAGCTGAATCATAGACTCTCTAAATCATTGGCAGTCATGAGCCTGCGTGAATAGGGTTCGGGATTCTTCGGCCCACCAATATATATCGTATTGCAGTGACAGATCCAGCATCAACTGTAGGTATCAGCAGAGGACCCTTAAAGCTCCCAGCTGATCTATCTGGTGTCAATTGAAAAGAGGAGCCCCCCTTTGTCTTCATCCTACAACTAGTGCTTCAACCCTCCCCCCCCCAATCTAGTGCTTCAACCCTTCCCCCACACTAGTGCTTCTTCAAAAAACCCCTCTTTTTCTTCTTTTCCTCCGGCGGCGGCGCTATCCCGCCAAGCGGCTTGCCCACGACTTCAGGGGGAGGCACTTCTAGACGAAAGTCCCTCAGGCTATCGGGAGTCGAAGGCTTGGGAGAGTCCTCGGCCATGCTTCCATGAGAACCCAACGAGTCCGAGTTCGACGAGCCGTTCTGGTTGGGGATCCGGAGATGGCCGGGCCCCGAGTTCGGCCCCGACAAATTCACGCCAGAAAACGACTTTTTCTGCTGCGGGATCGGCGGCGACGACAGCAGCCCGCTCATCATCACCGACTTGTGTTTTCCGCCGCCGCTGGCTGCAGGCATCGGCATTCCTCCCCGGCCACCGTAGTCTATGTTGAGTGCCTGATCCGGAAACGCCGAGCGCCGGCTGTTCTTTTTGGCTGCAAATCCCAGGGGCGCCATCGGCGCAGCTTGGGACATGAGGTACTGCAGGGACCCCAGGCTCTGCAAAGGCGGG
>JAKUBE010000072.1:0-35982 GCA_030674755.1 Metschnikowia henanensis | reverse complement strand
TTGATATCAATACTCCTATATTCCCACTCTTTACGTTTCGCCCTATCGAGTCCCAAGCTCCACATCTTCCACTTAAATCAACAGAAGAGAACTCCCAAAGTTCGGCTCACCCAAAATTGTCACGCGGAAGCTCTACTAAATAGTCAGAAAAGTGACGAGTTATTCGAGAGAAGGATTAGCATTTCAAAGTTTCGCCTACAATCAAAAATAACTTAGCCAGACATGCGAAAAGAATTGAAATACATTATATGGGGCCATATCGCTATTGTTGCTTTCCTATTTTACTGCACGTATGACTTGATCAGCTTGCTTTTTGATGACTCCTTTCCAGACTCATTTCTTGATATGGAGCTCAACCCAGTGGACGGGAAGTTGGACAAAAGTCTTCTAATTCCAAAGATAATTCACCAGACCTATAAGACCGATCAAATTCCCGAGACATGGCAACCAGGGCAACAAGCATGTGTTGACCTACACCCAGACTATCAATATATATTATGGACGGACGAGATGTCTCGAGACTTCATTGCCGAAAAATATCCATGGTTTTTGAAGACCTGGGATGCATACCCGTACCCAATCCAAAGAGCAGATGCGATACGCTATTTTGCGCTAGCACACTACGGAGGTATATACATTGACTTAGATGATGGTTGTATGAGACGATTGGATCCTCTTTTGACTGTTCCAGCTTTCGTTCGTGAAACACAGCCCACCGGCATTTCAAATGATGTTATGGGAGCTGTTCAGGGCCATTTGTTTTTTGTCAAAGTGCTAGAAAATCTTGAGAAATATCAGCGAAACTGGCTTGTTCCTTACATCACTATTATGTTTTCAACTGGGCCGCTCTTCCTATCGGTCATGCTTATGCAATATAAGCGAAAGGGTGTGCCTGAAGCAGGAAAAGTTCGGATTCTACTTCCCAATGACTACAAAGCAAATACAGATTCTTTTTTCTCCATTTCGCCGGGCTCATCTTGGCATCTTGATGATGCGAGACTCATGAAGTTGATGGCTCAACATATAGGTTTAGCTGTTTTAGCTGGTTTTATAATTGCAGGGTGCCTCTTTTTGTTAGAGTGGTGGTTTTACCAGTGGTGCATCCGCACAAAATTCAGCAAGTGCTTCGATAAGCTTTTTTCGAAGTTCAAACTCAAAAATCACGTCAAAAAACGGACAAGGAAAGACTCGAATGTACCTGTTTCAATAGGCATCGAGAAGACAGAGGCTGTATAAGCACAGTTCTGTGAATTCACCAATAAAGAGACTCGAATCTGCGTTGGTGATCAAGGTTCAGTACTCAAATCAGACGTATTTTCCAAATTCTAGTATACTAAAATTTCTCTATATACACTCTAATTAGTCTTTTGATTTTTGTGGAACATCAGCATGTTCATTCCTCATGGACTTGAAAAGAGTTAAACCGGTCGTCATAAGGCTATTCAAATCATTCAAATTAGAGGGAATCACAACGGTGTTCGTCTCTTTCGCAATGTTTCCGAACTCTTTGATGTACTGCTGCGCAACTTGAAGATTTATAGCGTCCATGCCACCCGGTGTATTTTTAATCGAGTTCGCTATTTTTTCAATACTAAGAGCTGTGGCTTCGGCTTGGAGAATCAAAGCTTGCTTTTCACCTTCCGCAATGTTAATTTTGGATTGTCTTGCACCCTCAGATTCCAAAATTTCAGCTCTCTTAGATCTTTCTGCACTTACCTGTCTGTGCATTGCTTCTAAAACATTCTGTGGTGGATGAATATCTTTTATCTCATAACGTAAGCATTCGACGCCCCAGTGTTCTTTGGCGGCTTCATTGATGATACCATTGATGTTGTGATTCAAATGTTGCCGTTCCTTTAAAACGGAATCCAAGGCCATTGATCCTATTTCAGACCTCATAGTTGTTTGTGCCAATTGGCTTATAGCAAACTTGAAGTCCTCTACACCGTACGAAGCTTTGTATGGATCATGAACTCTAACGTATAATATCCCATCTAGCTCCAAAGATACGTTATCAGACGTTATGGCGTTTTGTGACGGGATTTCAACCGCTGTTTCCTTCAATGATTGCACATAGGTGATCTTGTCAAGAAAAGGTATCATGAAAGCTACACCAGGGTCTAAAATCTTGTGAAACTTACCCATCCGTTCAACGATATAAGCAGTCTGTTGCGGAACAAACTTGACTAGTGTATTTGCTGGTAAACGCTCTTTTTGAAAGTAGCTCAAGGCGGTGGGCCCAATCTTGAAATTACTCCCGGAGCTATAGTAGCGAACGGGGCTTACCCTGGGAGCTCGGAGAATTTGTGTGATCTTCATTTCCGTTTGAAAATAGACTCAATCGAAGTTAGTAAGGAAATGTTCACCTTTATTTGTAGTGCGAAAACCGCTGTCAAAAATTTAAGAAAGTCAGCTCTACGCATTTCACAGCTGCAATAATTATCTCAGAAATTCTATTTCAGTGTATCTTATCGAGATATGAAATCAACATAAGAATTTAGTCAGGGAAAGGAAACGTTGTCTTCAGCTTCTTATGCTTGCATTAATTACCCGTTTCTTGATTCGTACAGTCACGTGATCTTATGAGGGTTGCCTCAGAGGCCGTGACGCATGCAAAGCCTCTGCAGAAGAAGCACAACCTCTAAGAGATACTGAAAATGGCTAAGCAATCCATAGTGCCGCTCAATGAGCGTGCATACATTCTCGAAGGCCTCAAAAATGGGATTCGTTTGAATGGGAGGGGTCTTAATGAGATGCGAAAGCCACGAATAACTGTGTCCAAGACTGAGTATGGGTTTGTTGAGGTTGAACTCGGGAAAACGAAGTTGGCAGTCAGGGTTAGCTGTGAGATCATCAAGCCTTTTGAGGATAGGCCTTTTGAAGGGGTATTCACTATCAACACGGAGATCAGCCCTATGGCATCTCCAAGCTTTGAAAATGGAAAGAACACGGACGATGAGGTGCTCATCTCGAGGTTGATAGAGAAGGCTGTCAGAAGATCAAATGCACTAGATCTCGAAAGTTTGTGTATAATTGCGGGTGAGAAGGTTTGGCGTGTTACGGCTGATATCAACTTTCTCAATTATGACGGTGGCTTTATTGACGCATCGTGTTTGGGGGTCATGACCGCCCTTCAGCATTTCCGCAAACCGGATGTCTCGATCAGGGGAACGGAGGTAATCGTGTATGGTCTCGATGAGCGTCAGCCAATTCCATTAAGTATTCTACATGTTCCAATTTGTGTCACGTACTCGTTTTACAATCCCGTGGATAAAGTCGAGAACATAAAGGGCAATTTGAATAAGGAGATAGCGATTATAGACGCTGATCTGAATGAAGAGGTTGTCAGAGATGGATCTCTTGTGATTACGACAAACAAGAATAGAGAGTTGATTCAAGTCTCCAAAAACGGTGGTCTTCCGATTGATGGGGCTTCTCTCATACAATTGGCAGACTCAGCATTTTCTGTGGCTGAAAACATGAGCGACATGATCAAAAGTTTACTAAAGGAAGATGAAGAAGAGAGATACCATAAATTAGATATGAAGTTGCTTGAGGTTGGCGCATCCCGATAGCACATGGGAGCGCTAGTTAGTTTTTTTTGAAAAAGTTATCTAATGCACCTTTTCCCACTGCCACTTTAACTAGCTTTTTCTTCGGGGTCTTGTCCGACTTTGAACTTTTGGCCTTTCCTTGACTCTTATCACTTCTTTGTTGCATACTCAAAGAAACTAAATTCTCCTCGGCTATCATCACGTTTTTTTGCGCGGCGATTTGACTTTTCATAAAGAAATCCAACTCTGGATATTCAGCTCCATGTTCCTTGGCATAGGCTTTTTTCAAGTTGTTTCCAAGTATGGAACTAAAAACGAATTCAGTCGAGAATTTTGAGATTTGTTGTTGTATCACTATGGCCGGAGTGTTATCTTGTGCACCAGAGAGCGCCTCTATACTTTTTTTGTGAAGTATATAGTCCGGATTCTGCAAAAGAAGGGACTGAAGTCGCTCAATCTTCCGAGATAAAAGATTAAAAGTCCTAGCCATGCTAAATTTGAAAAATCTTTCCCCGTTTTCTTCAATACTCTCGCATGAATTATCAATACAGCTCTGAAACATCACCTCTAGTTTTGCAGACGGTTCCAGCAATTCCATCCAGCTGTAAAAACCCTCCATGATATCCTCACTAGTATGAAAGCGGCTTGTATAGTCATTTAAGCGAGTTGCAATCCAACTGAGAAAGGGAAAGACAAGGTCTAACTTCGTCAAAACTACAACATTTGGTTTTGATAAAACAGCTCCGACGTGGCCATTTTCCGGAAGTTCAAGGATAAAAGATCGAACGGGTTCGCCACTAGGGAGCAAAGGTTCACCTCTGCCGTCGAATTCACTTGGGGATCCAACCTCACGAAGCTCGTACACATGCTCCTCGAAGATAGCTAGCGACTTATAAGAACTCCCATACTTTATGCGAAGTATGTCAGGCGAGCCTATATTTTTTGGGATTATAAGAACTCTGGTGTTATCGCTTACGTTGAACATGACCGGAGACATAAAATTCTATTTGCCTGTCCATCTGCCTATCTGTCGCGCGTGCAGGCTGCGCCTAGTTCGCGATAATGAGTGAATTCTTATCGTCTTGGCTGTGTTTATAATCCAACCCAACCTCTTATCAAATCCCGTATTACACCAATACTGGCTAAAACAATCATTAACGTGCCAAACAAGCTAAAGCTCAAGGAGCTCATTGAAGCAGCTCTGGGGTCCAGGGTCAATAAATGAGCAGTTGCGATTGCCCCGCAATTGATCCCGAGTGTGACACCCCTTGTTAAATAATCGTTCAGGGAAATTCGTAGAATTTTAAATAGTGGGTCGCCGATCAATACGCCACATATTCCGCTTAATATAGTACAAACCGCCATTAGGGACACGGAGCCGCCAAGAGAATCGATGAGTGGGGTTCCTAGGGCAAGGGTTACCAGGCGCCCTATGAAACCAATTGATCTCTCGGAGCTTATACCAATTTTTGAACAGATTATAGGGTAGCAGAAGAATGTAAGACCCACAGAAGATATCAACGGCGGGACTAGAATCCAGAAATTCTTGAGGAAATCTTTTCGGTGCGTAAACATCGGGAGTGACAAAGATATAATGGACACATCCATCAACGAGGAGAGGAAATCTCCACATCCGGGCCACATAGGCTCAGAAGTAAACCCATTATCACTCTCAGGTATGACATCTCCATTGTCGTACATTGCCTTCCCACTGAAAAGATTGAGATAATTTTTTCCGGTTTTGTAATACCTCAAATCCTCGAGAAAGCCCTTTGGTGAGCCGCGATGGTATATCAAGGACGAGATAAAGCACACTAGTAGAACCTCAACTGTCAGAATCAAAATTGGGTGTGCGAACCTTTTTGCGACTGGAAAGTTGTCTGAGAGATGCATCGCGATGAAATAGGATAGTACAGTTAATCCCAAATGAAAAGGGAGCATCACGTGTATATCACTGACGTAATAAAATGGTAAGGCTACAACGAATAGGGCAAGATAAAAAGCCCAATCAATGTAGTTAGTTGTGAATATGGCCGCGGATTTCGCCGCTGCAGATAATTCAGTTGTTGCGGACAGTGAAAACGGCCGTATTTCGCCATGACTCTTAGATTTTGCATGTAGAGTGGTTGCTTGAGGATCTGAAATTTTGGCACAGGATCCCTGTAAGGTCGTATCATTCAATACAGCAGGAGTTGTCGCGATCACCTTTAAAGCTGAGCAAGCGAAATCTCGATCACCAACTCTTACGGGGCTAATGGAAGATAACCTTCTTGCGTCACAAATGGGGTAGGTTTGAGTTGGCCTGAGCGATGTGATATCGATGGTTGTTATGTCTTTTTGAGCTAAGATGTAGGACGGCCCTGCGTCGACAGAACTTTTCTTCTGCGCTACATCTGTATCTTTGAGCGCATAATTTACTCTGGCCTCTGGCATCGTGTCCTCTGATGTACTGGGGGTCGTCATTCCCATGATTTCAAGTAGCTTTCTTAGACCGAGAATCATGTAAATGTTTAATGAGAGCAACGCCACACCACCTATTACGAACACAGCGCCGATTTTCAAGCACTCGGTTATCGAAATTGGCTCACTTAAAGGAAGCACAACAAAGGACGGTATGAAGAAAATGTTTATCCATTTTAGTGAAAAATTCATGGGTGGTCTGACAATCATCAAATAGTGCTCCAAGATCAAAGATGCTAGGCGGCCAGTAACATGTCTCCAGCTGTGGTCAGACCCATGGCCACTAGCTTGCAAATTAGAAGCAGCACTTAAAGAGACAAGAATCAACAAGTTAGCAAGCATACACAAGACCGAGCTAGGAAATTTTACGCGAGCAACGTCAGTGAGTAGAATGTTGAAACCATACATCACTGAAAGAAGCACCAAGATTCCGGTTGGTATGATGATAAACGAGTGTACTATGTGATGTCGGGAGTGCCAAATTCCATATTTCACACCCTTTGCTGTATCTTGTATCTGATCCATGCTTGTTTGAATAACGTCAATGCGAGTGCGTTGCGTGTTTGAATTCCTTGGAAACCCAAGGATGTGGGGTTGATCAAGCTGGCACACTCGCGGCGTTTAATTCCAGTTAGACTCGCGCAATTAGGGAAAAGCCCAGTCACCAGAATGTTTACGATTTTTCGATGAGCAGAATATTCTGTAATCATTATCTTCATCAAATCGAAAACTCACAGATCTAATTGATTTTCGGTCCACCCAAAACAGGCGTGAAGCACGTTTAAAGCGTAGCTGGCAAATTTGAGGAGTGAAGGTTAATTACCTTTTTCTTTTGATGATTTTGTAAATTAAGACTTATTTAACCTAGGCTACAGACCTAGAAATATGCCAAGTCCGATTAGAGGCTAAACGACTCGATCATAATTGAATAGCTTTATCAAGAAATGCGTGATAGAAGGCGCATTTCTTATGTGGCATGCAATGAATCAGTGCCCGGAATGAGCGATGAACCCTGAATCATTTTTGACTTCGTGTCACAAGTCTCGCATCTAAAACCTAATAGTTTTGGTTCAGCGTCAGTTAGGGTTCGCTTGACAATTGATCAGGCCTCTGAACTCTCAATCTGTTCACTAAATTCCTCTTTGGCGTACCTCAATCCACAGTATCCACAAGTTGCAGCTTTTGGCTGATCCAAATTGATGTATACCTTAGGGTGACCCTGTAAAGTGCTTCCTTTGTTACCGTCACACACAGCGACATTTCCTTCACGCAAATACCTAATAGGTTCCTTAGCAATTAGTTCTATGGCTGCGTATGGTTGAGGCTGCTCATCCAAGTTTTTTTGAATGAATCTATGTGGATGAGTCGAAAGAACATCAGCTCGAGCCGCTTGACTTGGAGTCCAAGTTTCCTTTCTATTTGGCGCAGGCATAGCGTTTGGGTTTTGGGCTAGTGCCTTAGGCGTGAGCCCCGTGGCGCTCATTCGAGTGACATTTGACACAGAGCTTTGAAATCTTGATAGGGTTTTAGTTGCAAATTTCAGCATCATGATCGGTGAATGTTTTGAGTCGAGAAGATCACTAGATAGTCGTAAACGCCCTATATTCTGCCGGTAATTGGACAAAAATCCTTCGCGAGAGTGCATGAAGACCAAGTCACGTGATACCGAGTTCCATAACCGTCATCTGGTTTCCACCTCTACATCAACTAATGACTACAGATAATCTAGTCATCTTTTTCTTGATAGTTCGTTCGCTATAACAATACGGACTCAAGGATGTTAGCAATTACTTGAATAAAAACAAAGAATTAAATAAAGGAAGTTGTCTTGTGCAATCTTCGCTCATTTAGGACTCACAAAACGACACACTTCTTTTTCTTTTCCTTCTTCTCCTTAGTTACCAATGACGATCTAGTAGCCATTTCGAAAACTTCTCTCACGCCTTCACCAGTTCTGGCTGAACATTCCAAGTAGTGTTGGGCTCCAATTTTTTGAGCAACAGCTTGTCCCTCTGAGGTAGACACAGGTTGTTGATTTTCCTGTGACAATTGCTTGATGATGACGGGGTCATTTCTCAAGTCAACTTTGCAACCGACAAGGATGATAGGCACCCCTTGGCAAAAGTGTAAAACCTCGGAAATCCATTTCTCTAATACATTATCCAAGGAGTCTGGAGAGTCAATAGAAAAGCAAATCAAAATCACATTCGAGTCCGGGTACGACAAAGGCCTCAATCTGTCGTAATCTTCCTGTCCAGCAGTATCCCAAAGTGCCAATTCTACTTTCCTGCCATCGACCTCGACATCAGCAACATAGTTTTCAAACACTGTTGGGACGTAAACTTCAGGAAAGGTGCCTTTGGAAAAGACGATCAAGAGACATGTCTTACCACAAGCACCATCACCGACAATAACTAGCTTTCTGCGGATTTCAGCAGGATGTGGAACCATTCTTATAATGTTAGTACCATAGTCCATAGTATCGCCGTTTTATTTTTTGTATTCTGACACTTTATTGTTGCCTTTCCGACCTCTAGCGTCGTTTGCAGAATAAGCTGTTTCTCGAGCATTTTATGATCATTACTGACGTGTCGATGGCAAGATAATGCTGGAGTTAAACTTTTGAACGCTTTGAAACAAACAAACAGACGGAACAAAGCCAAACATAAGCAGGAAGATCGTCTGGAGTCTTTTCTGCCAGCCAAACTTCCCCTGAATACAAAACTAGAGCCAGGTAGGTCTAAATCTATCTAGTCTTTCGGGTGAAACCACTTCGTGTGAAAAAGGCTCAATGAGAGACGAAAATCACACATGGTGAATCATCAGTTGTGCCTCACATGAAAGAAAAGCAGAGCGAAAAGCATGAAGTAAGGAAACTTGGGAGCCAATGTATACGTACATATAGATATTTGAATTTTTGGTTCGAAAATGCTAACCAAACAATAGAGCAGTAGCGAGAAAAGATCTTGATCCAGAGTTATTTTTTGGAGTTTTCTCTCCCAGGCTGTGGGAAGGCACGGGTGCATGAGCTTAGCAAGGGGGGCATTTTCCCGCCTTTTATTGATTCCTTGCTACATGCAGGGATATTTCATATATGTAACAGGGTTTTGAATACATCGAAGGCATTGCAAACAATCAATTTTTGATGGACGTTCGCTCCAACCGCTTGCAAAATCTCCCCCGTTCCTTTGTAACGAGATCATATGCACATGCATTGACATACGTATGTTTTTCACCGAAGTATCATTCGCAATGAATTCTGGAAGGGAGTGATAATACGAGTTTGCCTCCCGGCTTGTGCAGATTCGAAATGCGAAAAAAATAGTTTTCTTTTATTACGTCTCATTTATCGACTCTGTTGCATAGTGCCTTGTTAAGTCCACGTATTGAAGAAAGCTAGCGTGGTTCCGAGATCGCACCAAAGCCATTATCTCCGAATTAACTCAGCTCAAGTTTGAGCCCGAGTAAAATCCGAAATTCTTGCGTGGCTCCAAAACTTTGGTTAAGACTCATCAGAGGCAGTTGCTGGGGTTTCAATCTTTAGCTTTCTTGGTGGTAGCACGAAATTGAAAGCTTTTTCCCAGCTTCTGTTCGTTTCGAACCACATACACATAATTTCGTAGACATGCGAGGTTGCCAAAACGTGACGACTGTTCATTTGGATATATTTTCCAATAGGTAATCTGCCGACTTGCAATCCGAGCTCCTTGGCCTTGTTTAAACATAACTCCTTGTGCCTGTTTTTATCAACAATTCCGCCTATGATATATGTATATCCTTCTTTCAAGTCGACGAGTTCCTGATCTGTGTCCGCTGTCAAGTAGACGAAATTCGCTCTTTCCTTTTCACTTTTCGGTAAAAGTTCTACAAGAGATTCATTTTGTTCAAATTGAATGTTCTTCCAATTAGAGTAGTTTTGGATTGACTTCTCGAAACGCTTTCTGAGTCTCTTATTAAACGTTGAGATGACTAGTCCCACTTCGTACTTGGAATGCCTCTTCGCTGAATAGCATCTGGTGATCTGATTGCTTAAAGACACGATCTCTTTTTCGTTCATCAAGTCATCAAATTCGCAGTCCAATATGATGTTAACTCCACTGGGCTCTTGAGTCTTCGGGAGTTCTCTCTTAGCCGCCTGGTGATAATTGTTCTCCTCATCTTTGCTTTCCGTCAGCTTCAAGTCTGACTTGCGCTGCCGTGCGGCCCGCTTTTTTTGTCTTCGCTTCTCCCTAAAATCTTCTTTTTGCTCTTCCCATCTCTGTTGTTTCTGCAACCTTTTCCAAGCGTTCTTGGACATCCCCTCCGGAATGGAAACCTTTTGCTTTTTGAAATTATCATGAGGCGATTGATCTCCCTGAGCGAGCTCTAATTCTTGATTATGAGATGTCATGCCGTTGGGCTTTGGCATTAATCTTTTTGTCAGACGACATTTATGAGCTGACGCAATGTCGAGTGGCGCGCAAATTCGCATGTCCGCCTTAACGAAACGCAGATCCGTAATAGCTGATTACTTCGAGGCCGAGCTCCCGAGAAAATTCCAAGAGTGCCACGCGAAATTTCCTTAATTATAATGAGCACGATCGAGTAACTATTCAAGTGTATTCATCATTGTGTCTTGAGCTCATGAATGAAAATGTGGTCCAAATTTTTGTCTGATTTACCTGACACAAGGACTAAAGACCTATAACATAATTGTAAACTAACCTGCTTCCAAGAATATGCATAGTTTCCGAATCGGTGTTGGTGTATGGTAATGTGGTTCGCTTGAGCAGGCGGTTTGCCCATAATTACAGTACTGGTGATATCTTATTGCATCAGGGATTCAAGCCAGAAAGGTCTCAAAAAGAGCTATATTGCGAACGATGCTGTGATATCCCTTCAAAGATTTGCTCACCAAGTTTGCACTTTAGCACCAATCTTAGAATCAATTTGCTGCCTAAAATTCGGAAAACACATCGGATAAAACCTGAGTAAACAAACCTGACGAACTCAAGAAATATGAACAATGTAGGAATCCTTCACTATCAAATACTTTTCCTAGAACCATGAAAAATCAAGATCACAAACATGCGACGCTCTGCTTGCATTGAACACTCGAATGATCATACCTTTTTAAGGGCTTGATTATAAAATTTTAGTTGAGCTTGTCAGTACAATCGTGACACCTGAAGAACAGCAGTGTCAAAAATTAGTTGGTGAACACCTCATAAGTATGGAGTTTGTTCAGCACATAATCTTTGGCGTAATGTAGGTTATATTTGATCAGGTAAATCATCATGTAAAATCCCTTTTTCTGTATTTGATCTTTTTGACCAACGAACGTTTGGGAGCACTTCGAACTAGCTTCAAGTCAATTGGTGAGAACAAGTTGAGCCTCTGTTCTGGGATAATGTACTTGAGTATTGGAGGCGTTGCTAACACGACGCCAGCATTTTGATCATTCAACACGAGCACCACCCTGGGATCTTTACATCAGTTTGCAGGTATGCCTTTTGATAAAGGTCTTCAATTATATAATTCATCATTGAACGGCATATCACTGAAGATATCGAGCTTGGTGGTGCCAGGTAGCTCTCCAATTTCATTAGTTACGCCTGGTGTACCTGCGTTTTCAATTCCCGAGGTGTACTTCAAGCCTTTAAATTCTCCACTTTGGTCCTCCAGTATTTCGACATCATGCGAAAATTCGCCCAGGACATCACGCTTCCAGCTGAGGATTTGAAGCCACAAATTATCAATCTCGCGATCTGTGACGCCGTCGGGAGGAGTCATCGAACAAGAAAGATCCGGGCAGTTGGAAGATTTCGACAATTGTGTGTCTTGCTTCTGTGAAAAGCCAAATGTCGAAAATTCCGAATTATGAAAAGAGGCTAGGGTGCTTTCACAGATAAAAATTAACTCTTCCAATTGAGATTCTGAATATCTCAGGCAATACAATTTGTGAGCTTTATCATAATTCTCTTTGTAAAAGTCTGTCGAAGTGACATTCTTTAGAAGCACAGTCTGGCTCTTTGTTATTCTCCAAGCATAATAGTAGCAATGACTGATCTTATTGATCGCAGATATAGTATACTCGGCAGCTCTAGTCAAACAAGACGATAGTTGGCATAATCGCTGGTAGTATGAAATGTATGATAAATCAGATCTGCAACGCTGCACGTGATTCTTGCAGTCTCTCAAATGATAAATAACGAAGTTGACTCGAATGATTCCTGAGAGATAGATCATGTTTGACTTGTGAATGAACATTTCAAGTGTGGGATTAATGATCATATCGCTTATTACCTCAGAATTTCTCAATAAAGCAGAATAGTGCGGCATGACATCAGCCATCAGAATCAAAAGGCATTTTTTGAAGTAAAAAAATGAGATATCAATATTGTTCGATTCGTAGTGGAGATAAATGTGAAAGTAGGTCGTGATGAGGAACGACCTACTCGATAGGTAGGTTTTGGTTTTGAAATTCCTATCGACGACAGATTCTTCACCCAGGCCATTGAACTCGAGACAGTCGGCTAAACTTCCACAATGCTGATACCAGTCAGTTTCCCACGTGGATAGCATGGAGGTAATCCGTAGTAGACTGACACGGTTCCTTACATCCAATGTCTCTTTGAGGAGATCCTTCAATCCAAAAAACATGCTTGCACATCCGATATATCGATCGATGATAGTTTTGTCTTTGGACTTTTCGATCAAGTTCTCGCCGCCTTGAGTATAGAAAGGGAGCTTGGTATCGTGAAATTTTTCGTCCGTGGATAAAGGATTACCGAAGCAAGAAGCCAAATAAGTGTCTGTCAACAAAATGTGACACCAAATCTTTCTAGATAGGTTATTCATTCTCAAGTTCTTGCTTGTCTCGTCAGGCTCTCTGTTGAGACCTAGTTGGTATGACATTTGTAAAATTACGGCACTCAAAATTTGTGAGCCGCCGCCGTCTGCCCCATCGCCATCTTCAGGAGCAAACGTATGGTAGATTCTGAGATAGACAGCGAGTTGCAAGACTGTGAAATTTGCTCTCCTCATAAATTGAAAATGATCAAGGCACAAAGTGGCAACATTAATAATATCTATTGATATCGGATTGGAAAGCAAAAATTTGATTTTTTGAATACCAGGCGAGGAATCTTTGGACTTCAAGATCCCATCCGTGAGAGAGGTATTGTTAGATAAAAGCGACAAGTATGATAAGCGAAGAATTGTTAGCAAAATTCCAACTACCGCCAAGTCCAATTTACGCTCTATCCTTAATTCGTCGAGCGAAGTATCATCATGGGACTCGGAACCAATTATTCGGGCCAAGTCTTCCCTAAAATAGCCCTCATCCAAGTAGGGCATGTAAACATAAACAGCATCGAAAAATCTTTGTACCAATTTCCAAATCACACTTTTAGATGGAAGAGCAGCCTTAATCTTCTCTATGGTGTCTAATTGACGATCAACTTGCACATCAAAATACGTCAAGCCCAACAGCAATGAGAGCAGACTTAGATTCTGCTTCTGAGCATTTCCATCTTTTCTGTCTTTTCTGGCTTTCAAAATACTACTGTAAGGAATTATCTCGTCGATTCCGTCAGTCTCTAGAGCACGTTTTTCGAATTGCCTCTCACTTTGGTCTGAATCTTTTCCGTAGCTGAGGATTGTGTTTGTGTTTTCCCGTGTAACTTCTGTTGTCGAATTGGCAAACACAAAAGCTACAGAATTTTCTTTCTTCAATTTTATGTGCTCCCAAACCAAATGTAGAGCTTGATCTCTTCTCATGAGACTTGACCAGGCAAAAGGCCCGAAGTTTATTCTTCGCAAGTCATCCTTCTGATGGATCGAGGAGTAGTGCTCGTAAAAATTTATATTATCCATAACATTTCCCACTGGATTTCTACCCAATAAAAGGTAATCTTTTCTTTGAGGGTTAATTCTAGTAGATTGTATGAATGACGGTCGATTACCAATTGGGACCGATCCGTTTAAATACTTCGAGCTAGCATTGTTAGAATAAATAAAGACGCCCGGGCTTTCTGGTTCACGTCTCACCGGATATGACAACGTGTAAGGATTGGGACTGCTTTTGAATGTGGCATTCAATGGGGGTAGGATGGAACCAAATGAGCGATCTGGCGCAGAAGTTGAGCTTAAGATGGGGTACGTGTCAAAGCCAGAAGCCTGGTTTTGAGATAGTCCAGGCAAATCAGAATAATTTTCGATTATGGGAGAGTCGGTATTCACAGACTGAAGTCGCTGCTTCGAACTCATGGTGCTAGTGAATGTCGAGGGCAGCGAAGCGGAATATTTAGACTCAGATCCTATTAAGGACCTTTCAATCTGTTCTAGTCTCTCTTTAAGAACTTGAATCTCATTCCTCTGCATCCCAGGGCTGATGGAACGGGAGTGTTGCGGTTCATACCCTGACTTTGATTGCACTTTGGGGTTGAGTCGTGTCTTCTTGTTTTGGGTTTGAGCTGCTTCAGAGCTAAGTAACGGCTCATGAACAGAGAACTGGCCGACAAAAGCTCGAGGATTGTGACTTTCATTTCTAGTCGTATCTGGAATTTTGTGAAAATCAAAATGAATTTCCAGTATATATTGATCTTCAGCTCTTACTGTAGAAGGCACGTCGTATTCACACGGTTTAGCAGAGTTCCTTGCCACGCAATTAGAACAGGGTTGCCCTTTATCACACTTTATTTTTCTGCGTCTGCAATTGTTGCAAACAACCACCAGCCGCTGTCTTCGACCCTTCGAGATGTCCCCAGGAGTCTTTTTTTTTTCCGGAAATGACATCATGAGATAAGTAATGAGTATCTCTTGATGAAGGGTCAGGGAATCAAGGGCCAAGATCTTTAGCAGGGACGTCAAAGAAGACTGGCTGTTGAGCAGAAGTTCTGTGCAATTGCCTCGCAACGGCGATTACTAAACACGGAGCCATCGTATCGGAAATATCTAAAAAGGGAATGCGCGCGGGGACACAGCCGAACAAAAGTCTTTGCCGAGGAGCGAGAAAGGAACACCTCACGAGGAAGGAGCGCAGGCACAAGCGCCCGGACAATATGTTTTTTGAGCACCATTGGCTTTTTGGGATATATATCTTAATTAATCGTATCTCTGTATTAAGCAGGCTCGGAGTATAAAAACAGTTTTCATTGGGGAAATTCTAGTGTACACTGTGTGGCTTTCAAGCACATTGAGATGGAAATGCCGGCATTTATGGTTTCAGCCCGGCCTAATGTCGGACTATGCTATTATTCTTGCTAAACCTGGTTTAGACGACTATATGTACATAATAGGCTAGAACAGAATTTCAGCACATACGGCAGACCTGAGATTGTTCATCCGTTTATGTATTCACGCATATGGAGCCGATCATTATAATCGCATATCTAACGTTTATCTAACAATCACACTTAGATAGAAGAGTAAGCGGGGGACAGATTGCCAATGAGTCCTTCTTCTTCCCCGTATACTACAGCTTTATAACTTTCTGTTTCGCTTCTCTCATTGTATAAGAAGAACTGTATGAAGATAGTGAAATCAAGTCCCAAAGTTCCCAATGAACCTACCAACCATGACGAATTCACCCAAATGTAGTTCCAGTTAATATCGATCGCTAAGATTGAGATCACATACGTTAAGTTTCCCAAGCAAGCGAATAGAAAAAACATGAAAGAGATCCCGTCGCACGATTTGCGCTCATAGTTCAACAAAATTTGAGGTATTCTCGATCCCAAATACAAGATCGCGCATAACCATCCAAAGAATTGCGCAAGCGGATCGAATACCAACTCAGTTGGGGATTTGTGTTCTTTCCCATTATTTTTGGTGTATGAGATGTACCAACTAATCAATCCCGCGGAAAACACTAAAAGTACCATAAAGATCTTGTGCAAAAACGCCCTCAAGGGACTAAATCTCAAATGGGAGGTTTGTCCTTCAGATATGTTTTCCAGATTGAAATCAGGCTGCTCCCGCGATAATGCCGTTTCAAGAATATCATCGCTGAGAGGATTTGCGGGGGATAAGTGCACCAAGTCTGGTTGCTTGCCATCTCCATACATGAGACACTGTAATAATAGCACTATATCTGCCAAGGTGTAGTAAACAGCAAGAATAATCATAGTTGGTAGTACACCCTGCAAAACAGCTCCAAGCACATTGAAGACGTCTCCTGCTAACCACAAGATTATAAACATCAAAGATAAACCATCTGATGACTTTCGGCGAAAATTCTCATAAATTTGTGGAGCAAACACAATAATCCAGCACGCTAATGAAATGGAGCCTGTTATACCAGAGACAACTTGAGCATCTATAATAATGGGTGGAGGCGGGGCCATGTTCAGGCTTCGACTTCTCAATCGTGTTAGTTATCTTGCTTTTGGGGTCTTCGCAGAGAGAAAAAGATGCGCATTACCAGACATCGCTCATACAGAACACTTCTCGATTCGAAGTGCGGTGACGTTTAAAGTTTCGTTGAGAATGAGCGGGAGTGCACAATTCTCTAACATGCACGTTGTCAAGAGACGATTTTTTTGTTCTGCTTTATTCCAAGCCAGGTTCGACACATTTCCGAAATCTAGATACCTATAGTGTCGTTCACTCCTTTGTCTAACAACAGCTCGCGTGCAAAATAAGACTGTAGTAAAAATGGTGTCATTGAAGAGACCAGCGTGCGAGAGAATGGCTGAACTTATAGAGTCATGTCTTTATCGCTATATCTCTCACAATGGCTGGATAAATCGGTGCATAGTCTTTGAAGCGGTTAGAGTCGACTTTTCAGTCATATTGAAACCTATCACCCTTCCTATCTTAGAGTAAGCGATGCTTTTAATCCATCAGTTGCTTTATTTTTTTATACCTATTATCATAATAGCCGTACTATAGAAAATTCGATTATTGCGGGGACCTCTCAACGTAATTCTTAGTGTCGGCTGACTACGCAAGGTATTGCACTCTATTGGCTACCGCATGCTCTCAGACCATGAATCGAGCTTCACATAGAGCACGCACAAGAGAGAGTAGAGCCCAACAAGTCCGAGATTTTGAACCTCAAGTCTACTGGTTTAATGAAAAGAAGTAGCTCACCTTCTTTCTCGGTCGAGGCATTTATTGATGTGCAGCGCAAAACGTCCACCTGAGATTTTTCTTCCGCAATTTCCGCATTCAAAATATCTAGAAGTCTCAGATGCTTTTAATTTTGTCTTGTCCTGACCGAAGATATCTTTAGAAAATGATCCAAAGAAAAGCGATTTGAACGGCTGATCATCCTCGGAGATTAATCGTTGTAAAGCGCGATGTCGACTGATGCTATTGACGCATATCTGTCGTATTATCCCAGCAACGATATCATGGAATAGAGACTCTGCCTTCTTGTATTAGTAAATATCATAAATAATGACAATCATGCGTTCTCGACAAACTTACCAATGTGTCAATGGTGATGGATGCTGTCATTCAAAGTGTTGAAATGAGCTCATCGTGAGTAGAGACAAAGCGTATCAGCGCGATCACGCAACCCGCGGCTGACAGAAGTTTCTTCCTTACACGTGACGCACATGGCAGACGCCGCTTTTCATTTGCACCTCATCCTATTCACTGGCAATCTTATGTTTGGCGACGAAGAAGACGTGGCTCTGTTCAGTGAACAATGTATAGAGGACGCTCCTCAAGACTGGGGAATCATCAGCGGACAGATGAGTCCCTTAAGCACATATCAAAGCTTACACAACACGAGTGATGAAACACTCCCCAAACGATCCGGAAAGTTTTTTGCTCAAGACGGGTCTGTCGTACAAAAACTGAAGTTAGGTAACGCTAGGGATCAAATGTACACGGCTCTTCTGCATCTTCGAGGGCACCACGCGAAGCAGCTTCTAGTAGGCGTTTGGGTAGAAGCTCAAAATCAGGCTTTCATTCCACACGCTAGGGGTGGCTTTTTCAAGGACATAGGCAGATCTCACGTCTACAAGCATAAAGAAAGGCTTCAAGGTATGTGGCTCAATAATTTAGAGGCCGTATACTTGGCAGAAAGAGGCTCCCTCATAATATACTTAGCTGATGAAAGTTTCTTGGAATTCATGGAGAACGATAGCGATCTGTTCAATTACGATACTTTGACACATCTTACTTTATCTCATCTACATTCCATCGCATTTAGCCTGGATAGCGAACTAATAGACAAGTATAAAGTTTTTGCATTGCTCAAAAGGTTGGGTTACTCTGCAATGCAACCCAGTGACTATAACCCACACTACAATGTGCTTCCTCAAATGATGGTAAAGGAGCAAAACTCTTTCATGTCCAGCATCGGGTCCAGTATTATTTCGATTGGGACTGTCATAAGAAAACTCTGTTTGTCCTTGCTCGAAAAAAACAATCACTTCTTTTCGTTTTCGCCGGTTTTCAGATCCCTAGCTCTTGATTCACCGCACAAAGATTGTGTGCCTAGTTACCCTTATGTGCTGGACCCCAATTACCGGATTGTGTTTCATGCGTGGAAACCAAGGCCACAATTCAGCAAGAAAAATCCTCCGCTACCTGATTTTCAGATAGGTATCATAAACACATCACGAGTGCCTTTTCCAGATCTCAGTTCAATTCAAGGGTCTTGGGCACAAGTCGGAATAATACCTTCACGAGCAAACCCTGGAGAAAGCAGAAATGCGCCCGCCAACTCATTGGTAAAAGAAGCTCGCAAGTCGACAAAGAAAAATTTGAGAGCAAAGACTAAAGCAGAGCGGGAATTGAAACTCGAGCCCAAGCTAAGGGAAAGAAATAAATACCTTCGAACCAGGGACAAACTTTTCAAAGAAGGCTCTACAGGGAGATCCACTATTTTTGCTATCGTTGACAATGGCGTTGTAAATTTTACGACCTTTAATGAAACAGACTTTAAATTGCGATCATGGGCGGAGGGTTTGGACAAGATCGAAGCTAGAAAAGATCACGGAATCGTTTGGGACGAGCGTCTAAATTTGTGAATAACAGTCTTATCAATCAAGTTCTCGGCCTCTCATATCTTTCCCACACCATCACCAGTGCTAAAGAGATCATCCTCGATTTGGTGCAACGTTGCGCGCTTCGCTTAACAATTGCTTCATGAGTTGTTGCTTTTTACTGGGCGGCTTGACTGTTTCCAAGTAATCCTTCTCCTGCCATCTCACGCCGTAAGACCTGAATCTCAGCCTTGCGATCATTCGCCTGAAATCGGCGATGCTATCTTCAAGTAGGTGACTTATAACCTCCTTGTTGTTCTTGTTTTGTCTACAGAAATTCATCAAATCTTTAACCCACTCCTCGCAATACTTCGCATCAGACTTATAACACAAACCGAAGAAGCGGTCACTCAAATCAGCCATTATTGCAGCTATTTTTTCTGTAGAGTCGAATTGGTTCTCGTTGAGCATCGCGAGAGAGTTTCGAAATGGCGGAAACCAGTCAAGCCGATTCAAGATCATACTGCGGAATGCAACAACTGCTTTTAATTCCCTCAATTGATTTTCCTGGTCCGCTAAACGCAAATCGTAGAATTCAAAGGGTGTATCGAGCATGTTTCGAAGATCTTGGCTAATCAAATTGCGCTTTACAATCGCCTTGAATGCCAAGTTACCGAACAAGCTTTGGGCGATCATGATGTTTTGTAGTACAGAAGGTGGTAAGCTTTTCTTGACATTTCCTAGAAAATTCCGAAGGAATGTATGGTCATTGATCAACACACCTAGTAGGTTCGCCGGATACTTCTTTGCGCTTAGACCTTTACGCAAAGCGAATGGGTCCACGGTACCATTCCTGAAAGGATTATATAGATTGACACGGCAGAAACTTAAATGGATAGCTGATCGTTCCTCCAGTAAGTAATCGTCTTCCATGGCCTTTGACGCAGTATGTCTGATAGCCTTATCTAATACCACATTTGTCTTTCGTGGATTTTCTTCAAATATCATGCCCAAAGTCTCCATGGAATAAGACATGGTATCTCGCAAGTAGTGTTCTTTGAAGACGGAAACGTACCGCTGCAAGATCTTTCTTGTGTGACTCGGGTGGGTTGCCCTGAAAATTTCAACTTCACCCTCAAGCTGTAGTTCGATTAGAATGCTGACAGTCCTCAAGTCAAATATATTCTCTCCAAGGGAAATCAAAGATTGTTTCTGAAAAGAAGCAGGGGAGGAATCATATGAATCCAAAATAGAGTCTCTAGATTCCACTTTCGAGCCATGTGCATTATGAAGAATTGTTAGAATTCGTTCCATTGTGTTGATCGAGGAGTCAATCGAAAGATCTTCGAGATTTTCCAAACCCCCACCTTTTGCAGCATTTGAAGACTGTCTTCTGATAGCAATATAGCTCCTGCAACTGGGAGATTTACACGATTGCTGGCAGCGAAGGAAGCGACCAAGCATTGCATGAAGTCTGTTCTCTCCTTCCACAAAATAGAGGAGCTCCAACTGGGCACCTTTCACGCGCACTGTGAGCGGTCTGCGGTCTGCGGTCGCGCAAGTGGTATGTGTTATTGTACGTCAAACAGAAATGAACTCCAGAGTTCAATAATACTTGAATCAGTTTACTAGAAAAACAGTTGATACTCTTTTGTGTGATACAAGTGTATACGTAAACCGATAAAAGTTGCAACATTTTTCCGGCAAGAATTCGATCATAGGTATGCTCAAGCCTCTCACATGAGGCTAGACTGGCCTCGTTTCACTTCGCTTCTTCGGACTTTTTTTTTTTGGAACCTTTGCAGTGGACTGTGGGACAGCCAGAAATGTCTCAGTAGAGAAATTTGGAGCAATGAAGGACTCTTTTTGCTTTTTCCGCCTCTGCTTCGCTGTCTGCTTGACCTTGCTCTCATGAGATATTGGTTCAGGGGTCAGATTTTCTCGATTCTCGGCTTCTAGTTGCTTAGGCTCCTCCACGTATTTCGATTTTTGTTTATGTGAAAATTTTTTCTTGCTAGCTGAATGACTAGTGCCTTCACGCCTTAATTCTTGCTGAATGAGTTTCGAAAAAATTGCCTTACTCTTCTTCGGCTTAGAGCTAGATCTAAAAGCAGCAAGCACATCAATTATGTCAACATACCCATCAGCATGGCTTCTGCGGTCGCGGAATAAGCCGAACACATCATTTCCGAACAGAGTTTCCACATCCTGTGCGATTGTGGAGATCTCACCGAAAATGGGCCTCATTGCCTGGCATTTGATGTTGTCATTTGTATCTGTTTCTCTAAACAGAATTTGGGTTATTTCCCCTTTAAAAGCATCAACTAACGCCAGTGTTTTGAATTTCAAGAAGGCAACAGAAAAGCTTGGTTCTTCGAACATTTTAACAGCTTGCTTTCCTTTTTTGTACGTCAGACTTTCCAATCCGGACAGAAAAGTCGGGGAACTCTTTTCGGCCTGGTTTATAAAATCGGCTTGCTCGAGCGTTGGAGGTAAATGTCTCACAACAACTTTCGTATCAGGATCACCATATTCGATCAACAGTTCGATTTTCTTTTGCTTTTGCTTCTGCTTCTGCTTGCCCCGAAATTTCTTCGGACTGTCTTTTGAAGGATGCGTTATCTTGTTCGCTTTCAGCATGCTCAGTTACTCTGAACGAAAAGTGTTCGCCTTTTAGATACGCTTCGTTTTTTGAGGGCCAAATGTATTGTGTTGTCTTAAATTTGTGTGGGGCTCGTGCAAAAATGACGGGGACACGAAGGTAGATTAGTTTTATTTAGTGGATGGCCGTTCTGTCTCAATCGACGGCTCACTAAATTAAGGGGTCACGCTTTAAAGAAAGATACGTTAAATAACAGCTGTAGTACTGAAGTCACTTAGAATGAAGAAGAATTTGCAGACATTTTATGGATGGTTTGGAGAACACTAACTTCTTCTTTCGCTACCACAGACTCACTTCGCGAAAATACTGTTTTCACCGCGTAGTAGTAGGGTGTGCGCAATTTGGGAACCTGGCGTCAAATGCATGAGATAAATAGAGGCGAAATATTGTAATCTGACATGGATGACGTGGAAAGTTTCTTACAAAGAGTTCAAAGCTATACACGCCTAGAACCAAGCCATTCCCAACAAAACCTATCAAAGATACTTGGTATACATCCTCATTTGAACCGGTTCGTCGTGAAGTTGAACAACTTGGGGAAACTCAATGAAACACAACTTCTGATCTCGATTGAGAGAAGGAATTGGTTCAACAGTGAGTGGCTGGCTTTCGACCAACTAGTTTTTTCATTCGTGAAGCTATGCAATCAACTCAATCCATGGTCGAGCTTGGAATCATTTGACCTTTTCACAACATACCTAAACGACATCACCATTGCGTTCATGAACAAAAACTGGGGGTATCTAGTAACCCCCTTGCTTGAAGATGTTCTTAAACATGTTTTGCACATGGCGAAACATTTGGATTACTTAATGTTGCAAAAAGAGATGTTTCGTAAGCCAAGGCTCAATTTCATGGCCTCCATCCTTTTGAAAATTTTCAACAATATAAGATCACAGCTAGGCGCAGATGATCACATTGATGCAGCCAAAAAGTCAATCATGCTATTCATAGGTGTCAAGCTATGTCAAACTTACTTTCAGCTCTCGAATCCACTCCTCTGTCAAAATGTCTTTTCGAACATGGGTAACGCCAACCTAAACTTTACCTCATATGATCCAAACCAGAGGCTACAATACAGGTTTTATTTGGCTAGATTCTATTTCGCCAAATTCGAAATTCTAGATGCGTTTGAGCATCTAAAATGGTGTCTAGCGCACGTGCCAGCAAATTACGCAATTGACAATCCGAACGTGACGAAGATTCTTCATGAACTTTTGCCAGTGAGTATCTTATTGGGTAAAAGACCTATATTGGGTACGTTTCTGATGCTTTATTTCTCGGCGCCCCTGCGGCTCCCCAAATATTTTGGTGTATATGCCGAAATAGGAGATGCCATTAAATCAGGAAATCTCTTCAAACTTCACACTTTGAGCATTGATGCAGAAAGTTCAACGCTTTTGAACAGTAGAGATTTTGCTTTGTTTTTCAGTTCGAAGGCATTCTTGATCACTCTTAGAAATCTTGTGAAGTCCATTTGGATTGGTCAAGGTAAACAGGTGCGATTAGGCTATGACGCCGTAAAAATTGGCTTATCGTCGTCTTTGAATGGCCTAAACTTAACATCTATCTCCTCTCTAGCTAGAGGTGCCCCACAAGATAACAGGACTATTTTCTTAAGTGATCTAGCTGTAGAAAATTGTCTTGTTACTTTGATCGATCAAAATTTATTACGCGGGAAGGTTTTCCCAAGGCACCGAGTTGTGTCGCTTGCGAAAAGTGACGTTTTTCCCGATGTTCCTAAGACTTACTATCTGAAATTCGGCAATGGTCCAAATATGACTTTTAGGATGTCAGATAAGTGGATCATTCAGGGGATGTAACAAGTAACAGCGTTGTTCTGATAGTGAACATAGGGGTATCCTGGTCTGAATAAATAATCTTTTTAGGCTCGTCCGATGGGATATGTGCACTGGGTTCATCAATGCAACAGACGTTAGTTGAGCAATGCAAAGATCTCTATTGCGATGTTTGATAGTCTGCTTTGGATATCACAACATGATAGGACCCGAAACTAGTTACACATCATTTTATCAAACTCTTCGCATGTTGCTTCGAGGCATCATACATTTTCTTGATCAATGAAGTGTCTGAAGAGGCAAACGGCTTATGTTGATGCCTGAAGACCACATTTTTCAGGGATATCATCGTATGGCGACGCTATTGGATACTGAAATTCTATGTACAAGTCATTTGCGTGCACCCCGTTTATATGCTGTAAAATCCTTCTTTCTAATTTTGCCCTCAAAGTTCTTTTGTGCTCTTCGCACAACACTCCGCACAGTGCTTGTCACTTTGTCATGCCCGATATTGAGTGCAGCCGAGTGTAGGCACTTGAGCTCTTTCCAGGTCCATTTGAATTGGTATTCCGTACTTGCCAATATGGCCAAAGCGTCATCAAGGAGCCCTAGTTTAGTGAGACAATTTACCATAGAAGCAGCAAATTTGAAGTCCGACTCTGTTCTTTCGAGTGGCGTCATATTTCTGAAAGAAACAGATTTCCTATAATTTCCCCTTTCCTGCCACACTTCTTGCGAAAAAGCATAATCTTTGTGTTTCGCGGCAGCCACAAGTGCAATACTGTATGTCGTGGTGTTTCTTGGGAAGCGGACTGGATTTTGATAGTTGTCCAGAGTCAATACAGGACTTTTTGTGAAGATCTTTGAGTTCTGCTCGTCGACATTACTTCCTGCGCTTAGCTTGTTGTCCAGCTCGCTATCAAACTCGACTTTCTCCTCATCTGTGACAATTCTCGTGGTTGGAACTCCAGTCTCTTCAAAGTAAGTAAATTGTTCATACCGATCAGTGAATTCTTTCATTGACCCAGACTTGGCAGCAATGTGTAGAAAACTGTTGATGCTTTGTATACTTATCAACCCCGGATTCGTGAGAACTGTATGGCCCATCACCGCACTAGATTCGGACATTATCTCAGCAGAAGTAGATAAAGAGTTTTTGGGAAGAAATGGGACTGTGCCACTGGGTACGGAATTCTGAATAGCTAAGTTCGTGCTATCAAGTAAATTGCGACGAAACATGCGGCCTCTTTCATGACTAAGAACCGATGGTATAGATAATGAGCCATCTTCGAATGATGTCCCGCTTTTAGCATAACTTAGCATAAGGAAGTGGAAAGACCTTGGGGAGACAGAGGTCTGCCTGTTCAATATGTGGTATAATGCCCGCGACAATGCAACATCACCATCATTTGCAGCTAGATAAACCATGTACTCCAAGGTGGGAACAGTGGGCTTCCAGTTGAGCTCGTATATTTGAAAAATAAAGTCCCACGCCCTCAATCTGAGCAGTTTACGGGTCATGCAGCCCCGGGCCAAAGCAACCAAGACTCTTTGGTTTGCTGCAGTATTGCTGGCCAAAACTTCTTCATAAAGATCCAATGCCCTCTCAATGTCATTGTTATTGACATACGAAACAATAACATCTTGATATTGAGGTAGTCCGGGGGCCAAGTTCCCTGCAAGGAACTTCATCAGGTCAAACAATTGAACAGCCTGTTTGTGGTCTCCGGTCTTATAAACACAGGTGTTTATCACACTTCCATACACGTTCTTGGAAGGTTGTAAGCCATGAACTTTCATCTCTTTGATACTATCCTCCATTTTCTCGACCTGCCGGGTCTTACCATATGCCTCAATTAATATCTCGTAGGTTTCGCGCGAAAGTCGACTTTTCTTAGCGAGCAGTCTCAAATCGCTCACATACTGTTCCATTAAGGCCACCCGGTCAGTGCTTACTGAACCACCGCTTATCAAACCTTTGAGATATGCATTAACAATCTTCGGAGATTTAGGAATCCCCGCATCTTGGAGAAACTGTTCAATGAGTGGGAATAGTGTCACGAGCTGATTCTTTGGAATGTTATAAATAAGCTTTCGTACGTCTTTTTCAGACACATTTTTAAATCCCCCTGACTTTCCTAGCTGTTCAAGCACAAGACCCCAGTTCTGCTGCTCTTTGTTCACGAGATACCTTACTGCGGGCCCCAATCGATCTTGAAATATGGGGGGTACATTGACCATGGGAGTTACTAAGGATACACCCTTGGGGTCAAATCTCTCGATATTATTGCGCGAGAAGCTTTCAGATGTTTTCGTCGATGACTTATCTGTAACTGCGCCGTTTATGTCATGTAAGCCCGCTGTATTTGCAGTTCTCATGTTGTGAGCTGTCCTCGGAATTTGTAATTCCTTGTCAACATAGCTCGAAACGCTCGCTGCTAAGCCTGTAATCTCCTTGTATTTATGGGATGGTTGACCATTGGGTTCTTTTTCAAGTATAATATTGAAGTGCTCGTGCGATCTCCTCAAGTTCAGCTCCTTTGGTTTTGTTCTTCGATGTCTTCCCGAACTTCGGAGAAAAATAGTCCGCTGCGAAGAGATTTGCAAATTCGAAGACCGTAGCACAGTACTCATGGGCCGAAGGTTCATGCCATATATCTGAGTGTTCGAGAAGGGCTTTGGAAGGATTCGAAGCCTGGAGATGCCTCACGTGTAGTCTGGCCGTTTGTGAACATACAGGGTGGGTGCGAAAAAATAAGAAACTGGTGCGTTTTACACAAGACCACAGTCTTAGATAGGGCCTGGAGGCCACACACACATATGTTTTTCGCCCTCGAATTCAATATGAGTAGCACAATGGTGACTGATCTTCTAAAACATATTCTTCATGATGTAAAGATACTTAGGTTGATATTTTCCAGTGTATTAAGTGATTCATAGCTTTGTCAGTGGGGCAGTCTAAGGACTTGAGCTTCGTTAGTTTGACAAAACGAAGTGCGAGGAAATAATTTTGCCGTTTGAGAGACGACATGAGAGGCCCGAATCAGTCTCTTGCTTATCACGGAGCTAAAAACCCAGATTATTGATGACAAGTTTGTTATCTTCGCGTCATCTTTGCTTTTTGATGTTAAGTTGTTCAACCAAAAAGCAATGTACCTGTGCGAATCTTTGAAGTTTATTCGTAACTAACTACTACTTGCTAATGTGGCATTGTCATTTGCGCAGTTCAAAATAGCTCAGCAACAACAAGAGATCATTTCTATAAGAATTCGAAGCGAAGGAGTAGCTCGAATCGTCTGTAAGAGCTTCGGTGCGATGATGCACACTTCGACTGCCAATTGACTCTGTCCAATGATGAAAAATTGCATAACGTCTCGGGCACTTTAAATATAGACGGATTCGATAGATGATGGTCTCTTCCCAGATTATCGTTCGCTGGAGCTGGTCACATCTGTGATTTTCACGCTCAATTCGGAGCGAGGTAATCTGAAAATTTGCGACAAATAACAAGATTCGAACAGGTGAAATCAGATTAGTATAATTTGTACTCAAAAATCTGTCAACTACGCCCTTGCCTACTTTCTTCGAAAATAATCCATCATTCATATATCAGAGATTGAAACCTGCAACACGTCTAGATAATGCACAGAGTAATGAGACACCCTGCATTTCCTGAGCCTCAAGCTCTCCTCCCTACATTGACCGTTCCCTAGAATAAACTAGCTAATGACCGCCTTACTTCGCGCAAACACTCTTTCGACTGTGTATTTGGAAGAAAGGAAAAACAAATTTTTTTTCTACCGGGAAAAGTTGACCATCTCTTCCATTTTTGGCGTCGAGAATGATAGACTCGACAGACGATGTCATCGTACCGATTAAGATTGCGCAATAGTTCTTAAGTGATCGGTAATGGTGCTAACACTGATTCCAATCTCATAGAAGTCCTGGCATCCCGCACCCTTTTCGTTATCTCACACTCATTGTAAAGGTGGCAAGTATATTTCAGCCCACAACATTCATGCAGACCCTCACCTCAAGTAGTGAGGCTCTATTGCGCTTGATTCATCTTGCAAACAATTGTATTGTGAGGATACTTTGAATTAGTTTTCTCTTTGTCTTCTAAGCAAGTCTTTAGCTTGTCCAGAGCACGGCAAACTCTTTCTTTACTCCATTCTCGTCAAAAACAGCGAGAACCGGTGTCCAGTCTGCGGAGAAACCTGCGTTTGATAATGTTTCGATATTGGCTTGGTTTGTCATCACATTCACAACAGTATTTTCGACAAGTGGGTCACTCAAAAAATCCAGTAAGTCACAAATATCATTTCCTGCAAACTTGATGAGGATACGATTTCCTAAGGGTACAAGATTGAACTTGAATCGAGAAACAGCTTTTACTCGAGCCTCAGATGCGGGCATCATTTCATTCTCGCTGTCATCAGAATACATGCCTGTAATTCTCCTATATGTAAGCCCTCCCCATTCGACTGTAGCTTCACGTGGCAATGCTGAGACTTGTGAGATGAGCAAGCCGTGGAATACATTTTCTTTTTGCTCCACATTAGACGCATAAAGTTGCCATAGTTTGGAAACCAAGAGCGGTGATGTCTTTGCGGTAATGTAGCAAATTACATTGGCGATTTCTCCAACATTAATGAGAGACTTTACCTTGTGAAGGTGTTGCAAAGAGAGCGTTGAGAGCATCGCAGGCGACATAGACTGATCTATAGTCATAGTTTGAGGAATTAAAGGAATTTGTCCCGACAAGGTTGCAATTTTTATATTCTCTTGTTCCTCGATGATAGCTTGGGAATATGGCCCGATGTTCTGAGGGGCCCAATAAGACCTAGACCGTATATGAATACCAGACTTAGCACTGGCAGTCGAAACCACACAAGAAATTTGCAACTTACATGAACTCGAAAGGGTTGTCTCGACGCAGACGCGGGATGGCGGGAGAACAACACCTTCAAAAAATTTTTCATAGACTGAATTGATTTTAGAAAAGTCGTTCATATTGGAAATTAGAACAGTCATATGCTGTATCTGTGTCACCGAAAAATGATTGAAGTCAAGGTTCTTTTTGATGCGTTGGAGGATCTCGTTAGTTTGTGCCTCCACCGTCGGTAGATCACTGGTCAAATTCCCATAATAATATATCAGCTCCAAACGAGCACTGAAGGGCAGAAATACAGCAGAGCAGCTTGGTGGGTGAGTGAAAGTCATTGCAGTTTGTTCCGGCGCATCGAGCCCCTCCGTTAAGGCCTTGAAGTTTTGCAAAACTAATGGAGGGCATGGAAGATTTGGGTAGAGATCATGCATTTCCTTCTCGACAACTTCAACCGCGAGTGATAAATAAAACGCATCCGATGCATGTAGCGTCACTTTCAGATCCTTTACTCGAAGTCTCTTATTGAAAAAAGGTGCATCGAGAACTAGAGACTCAAACTCTCCACCCTCTCCACACACATGTACATCGTACATGGTGTTGAGCTTAGTTAGAATAGGAAGCATTTCCGCTAACAGTCTTCCCAAATGTTGCTTTGTAAGGCCTATTGCAGCCACTTTTATCAAGATCGCCTCGAGTCCCAGCTCACACATGTCCAGCATGAGCTGTGATTGGTCGCTTTGCCAGAGGTAAGCCAAGCAAGTCAATCCTAACCTACCGCAGACGTTTTCAACTCTGGTTCTTTGATAGTGCGAGAGAATAGCCCCGCACGATACTCCTTCTATATCAGGATGAAGATCCTTGACTCGTTTGAGCAATTGGTACAAATCCTCGGTCTCGTCGTCATTCGTGACTTCGTACTCGAGCGAGACGTTGGACGAAGTTCCCATAATAGCTCGTCTATACAAAGGCACACTTTCACTGATGCACTGTCTGTAGTATTCAATTATGTCATGTCCAACAGTCTGAAACATGAAAGAGTCGAGCTCGTTCACGGAGGAATCTCGTGGGTGCAAATTAGCTAGCGCCCCAAGCGTATGTCCATTGTTCATACATTGCATAATGTTATAAAATGAATCCTTACCACCAGAAATGAGTGCAGCAAATTTCATTCTTAGATGCAAGCGACTACTGGCCTATCAAAACTATTTGATCTGACGGGGCATACTCGGACTGATCTGTGAGTCTTTCGTGAGTACACATCTGTGCACCACCACTGTATCTCATTCCCTCGTGCGAGCGGGTGATGACGAACTTGGTGATGCGTATACGGCGTGCGCGATGGGCAAGACTAAGACGCAGTCACACTAGCGTGGCAACTTTTGAGGATGCACGACTTTCGCGCGAAAATTTTTCATCTGAGGGCTGTGATTATAAAATAGTGCAGTTTCCGCGAAACCACTTCTCCTCCAGCTCATCTTTCATAAGTCAAAATGCCTCGTATGTTTCTACAATAGACATTAGTGTCTGAGGATTCGGGCCCTCATCAGAAACACCATCGCTTTCGGGCTTTGGTGATGCATTGCAAAGACTTATCCTAATTGGAATCTAAACTGCTTCAAAGGCCGTGACTGAATCCCGACACTTCAGTTACAATAAGCACAAGCTGATCTATCATAATAGAAGAACCTCTACCCTGTGGTAGCTCATTGATCTTATGCTATTGTAATTCAAGTCTCGGCTTATATTCTACACTTTGATGAAAGCTTTGCCATACGACACGACAATATTCATCGACATACTAACAAATTTCAGGCGCCCCAAGAACTTACTCCAAGACTTACTCCGTCCCAAAACAGCCATACGAATCTGCTCGTTTGGACGCTGAATTGAAATTGGCTGGTGAGTTCGGTTTGAAGAACAAGAGAGAGATTTACAGAATCAACTTCCAATTGTCTAAGATTAGAAGAGCTGCCCGTGAGTTGTTGACCAGAGACGACAAGGACGAGAAGAGATTGTTCGAGGGTAATGCTTTGATCAGAAGATTAGTGAGAGTTGGTGTCTTGCCAGAGGACAAGATGAAGTTGGATTACGTCTTGGCTTTGAGACCTGAGGATTTCTTAGAGAGAAGATTGCAAACCCAAGTTTTTAAGTTGGGTTTGGCCAGATCTATTCACCACGCTAGAGTTTTAATCACCCAAAGACACATTGCTGTTGGTAAGCAGATTGTCAACGTCCCTTCTTTCATGGTTAGATTGGACTCTCAGAAACACATTGACTTCGCTCCAAACTCCCCCTATGGTGGTGGTAGAGCTGGCAGAGTTAAGAGAAAGAACCAAGGTAAGGGTGAAGATGTTGAGGAAGCTGACGAGTAAGTCAAATATATACTTTAATTCTTTTTTCGCATCTCAGGAAATTTTGGTACATGATATTTAGTCTCTAATGACAGGTTAATTCGGCTAGAAAGTGACGTTGTAGAGATCGGGATTCAGCAAGAATCGAAGGCACAAGAAGCAAAATGTTTTGTCTAAGGTTTGTACTGTATTTTGCCTTGTATACCATGATTTCTATAGCTTGAACGCTTATTGATAAAAAGAGGTCTGCCCTTCTGCGCAATTAGAGACAGCCTGGAGAGTGTTAGTGGACGAAAAACTATAAATGAAGACGCATTTAACTTAATCACCGTTGGGAAACGGTTATACCTGTTCTCATATTCCGTCAAGCAGTGTTGCGGGAATCGTCGTAAATACGAAACATTATTGTAATTACTAACGAAAACTTTTCGTTATCGTATTCATGGAGTTCAGTTATTGTAAAAACTATCGTAAAATGATAGTTAACGAAAAGTTGCAGACAGTGGGATCATTGGGTGTGTGACCGACTGGGTTCCCAAGCTTAGAGGAAGCAATTTTTAGAGATCAAAAACAATATTTCTTCCAAAGAATGACACCAAGGAAACCCCATTCTCCACCTGGACATCAATTTCGAGCCAAATCTTCTCAGAAGATGTTTGCGCTCAGTAAGGCACTGACGCCAAAAGTTTTCGAGCATAAAGGGGGCATGGCAGACTTTTTGATGATTGTAATCATACGCAGTGGGTAAGTAGAACATAGGTGTGAAGTCCCTGGTATCCGCTTGACGCGGATAGTCTCTCTAGAAGCATGCCTGTCGGCATATGCCTTCTTTGATAGATCCGTCAGATGTCATACCGTTCTAGGCCTCGCGTTCTAGGCTTGTGCGGTTCTAGACTCCAAGTGGTCTGGCCAGATGGCTACGCCACGTGGTCTTTACAATAACTTTAATAGAGGCGATTCCTACCTAGTCTCAATTGCCTGGTTGAGTTAGTCAGCTTTAATACACATAACAATCATGCATTCGCGGGTAACAATTACTCCCCGAACTTGACACTAGGGAACGGGTAAGTAGCGCAGGCACTCTATTATTAAGATGCTCATTAAATGTTTTTCAAAACGTATGAGAGTCTAATCAAAACATTTTCATTAGTTGAGAAGACCCTTTCTGGTGTGAAAAGACCAAATTGAAAATTAGCCGCAGTACTTCTTGCTGTGTCAGTCTCAGCAGTGGATAGTGTCCTCAACAGGTTAGCCATCATTAACAATAATTAATCCCTCAATCGACCTTGCTTCAAGACTTTTCCCGCAATCGGAGGGCTTCATTCTGAATTAAGTTCAGCCATGGTGAAGCTCAAAAGAGTTAGTAAAGCGCTACCTAAGTTCTTCGACTCCGTTATTAAGAAGTGTGTGCCTCAAGTGAAGCAATGGAGAGTATTGGACTATTCAATAAACTTTAATCTTAGCCCTCGGGTTTGCTTTACGACTGTATAATAACGAAGTGAGCCAAAGGTAGTGTCACGAGTCGTGGCGTGAGGATATTTTCACTCAGGACATTGTTCTTCGACGGGGAGCAGTGTATACAAATTGGCAGAAAGGATTTTGGCTCAAGATTCTTTGTTTTGAAGGTGCTCTAGAGCATTCTTTGAGTACGCCACCTAATTATAGCTTTCGTAAATTCCGTTATAGCGAAGATATAATTCACTATCATTTTGTCTTTACAATTGCAAATGCAAAAACCTTGGTAAATGGCCTTGACGATAATGATATTTACGATGATTTACGAAACCGCGCAACACTGCCGTCAAGTACACCCTAAGGTTAAATCAGTGCAAAATGCGCAGGGCTCTATCGCGGTCGAGGATTGATGGGTCTCCACGTGACTTTCATCTTCTCCAGGGTGTACACGCACCACAAATAAGGCATGCAGATTCTGAAGACGTTTCGCTTCAAAACTAATTTATTGTTCTGATGACTTCCCAACCTCTTAGTTTGAAACAAAATTCTGCCTTTGAAAACGCAGTGCAAGCATGGGCTGAGATCGACTTCTCAACCGTTCAAAAAAATCTAGATGAACAGGGGATTGAGCTTCGACGCGAACAAAAACTATCCCTTGCGAGTCGTCGTGATTTAGCGCAAAGAACTAAGGAGTTCAAAAAGCTAGAAGACCAGCAAAAGCTTACAGAAATCAATCTGCTCATAAAACTATATCAAAACGTGATTGACTCCCTCACTACCAAGCAAAAAAAAGCTGAAACATACTTCTTTGGATTCTATCGCATTATTGCGGAAGCCCCGGACCCCAAGCCGTTACTCCAACTCTCTTTGAATACAGTCAGTGAACATGTCGAAAACAAAACCCTCATGGAAGAAATTTCAAGACTCAAGGATGAGTTGGCTAAAAGAGCCGACTACGATTTGTTGAAACAAAAACTTTTGACTAATGAACAAACCACAGCTGAACTTATTTCATCGAAGGTTAAGCAACAAGAGCAGATGTTCAAGGCATTGATAAACGAAAAGGAGTCTAATTGGGTCAACATCGAAAAGCAGCATAAAAATCAACTATCTGCTTTGAAGGAGACAATAGAGGAACTAAAGACCTCGAACGAAGTTGCCGAGTTGCAGCTTAGCTCTCACAACCATCAGCTTGATCAATCTGCGTCTTCAACATCTTCGTCAACAGTTGAGGTCAACATATTGACACGTGAAGTTGAAACGTGGAAGAAACGTGTATTTGAACTTGAGAAAAGAAACGAGACGCTACGCACAGAGAATTCACTCTCGAAGACAAATGCAACGGAAAGCGCTACTCGTGAAGAGTTTGGTAAAAAATTGTCTGCTTTAGAGAGTGAGAATGTTCTTCTTCTTGCAAGTCTAAGGCAAACGCGCGAAAAATTGAATATTGTAAAAAAGGAAAAGGAATCCATATCATTATCAAACTCTAGTGAGTTGCAGCAAAAACTTCGGGAGATTACGTCTTTGAATGAAAAGTTGAGGAAAACGGAAGATTACGAGGAAATTAAGCAAGAGCTACATCTTATGCGCCAGATAGAATTTGGTGAAGAAGAGGAAGGAGAAGGGAAACATTTAGATTCTCTTCTCATGGAGAGAATTAGGACTTTGAGCAAAGAACTCGCAGAGTACAGATCTGAACATGATAACCTCGAGACAAGAACACGGTCCCTAGAAGAACAATTGCAAGCTGCGTCTACAAAGCTAGAGGATGCCCTAAAATTGAATTTGAAATTAGAGGGTGATTTGGCTGATGTCCAAGAGCCGAATGCCTCTGGGTTCAGTGACACCGCGAGTATTTTGTCATTGAAGACACAGGGTACCCGAAGAACAAGTGCGCAAGGTTCTTTGAGCGCCCACAATCAAGATGACTCTTCAATTTTGCCAATCATCACAAAACAGAGAGACAGATTTAGAGAGAAGAACAAAGCATTGGAGGATGAATCGAGGAAGCAGCAGAGTGCCATTAATGACTTAAAGAGAAAGGTTTTACAGTTGCAAACTGATAATGAGGACCTTTACGAGAAGACGCGCTACATGGCTTCATTGAAAAATGATGGCAACTCGAAAGCAAATGGCGGCAAATTCTTAAACCCGAAAGCGAATGTGCGAAATTTAGAGAATCCCTACCATTCAAGTTACGAGTCCAAATTGCATCCCATTGAACAATTCAGAAAGAACGAGCAGGAGAGAGTAAACTCAAGGTTGTCACCGGTAGAGAGATTATTCATTTTTGTGACTCGGTCAGTGCTAGCAACTCGGACGACAAGATCGCTTTTTCTTGCGTACTGTGTGTGCCTTCATTGTATCGTGATGTTCACAACTGTGCACTCTATGACTCTTAGTGCAAGAATGATACCCGAGGTTGGCCTTAGCCATAGTACTGGTGGCTTCGCGGATGCCAATGGCGCGGAATGATTACAAGAGGCACTAATCTGAAACTTAGAACTCTGACTCGCAGAAGGTTATACCTGCGTATTCACAACCAAACCAAGGCTAGTTTTTTCAGCATTCGTTCAAAATCCACGGCGATTGAGCAGGATGTCTTATTTAATTGGGCCACACATTTTGACAGACATTTACTTTTGAAAGTATTAACCAAGGACCTATCGTATGAAGTCAGTCTAACCACTACTGTCAAAACCTAATGAATTATGCTAACAAGGTAGTGTGATATTTATATGGATGACAATAACCAATACAAAGTAGTTTAGCTTCCTTATATAACCCTGAGAGATTCATCTCTAAATCAATTGTTGAGTGATATGCAAGGCTATCACATGAGTATCCCATAAGCGGATGCAGTAGTGCAGGAAATGTCGTAGATACGAAACTTAATCGTATTTACTAACAAAACACTTCGGAATCGTATTCATGAATTTCAGAGATAGTCAATACGATCGTAAGACGAGGATTTACGAAGTACTGAAGACAGTGGGATCATGGGACGTGTAACTGGCTAGGTACCCGAGCTTAGATAAGACAATGTTTCAAGATCAGAAACAGTATTTTCTTGAAGAAAGGCTCTTCTCCCACCTGGATATTAGCTTCGGGCCAATTATTTAAAAACGACATTTGTGCTCAGTAGTGCATTGAAGTTAGAAGATTCCTAGCATAAGGGGGGCATGGCAGACATTTAACAACTGAAATCATACACAGTGAGTAAGTAGAATCTGGTGTCGAACGGCTGAATATATGCGATCACTCATTTGGGCTTTCTAAATCTGTTGGACTCAAACACAAGCCTTATAGCCCTCAGTTTTCAATCATCCGTCACAGTACAGATTGTCCATTTTCTTGTCAAATCAATTCGCCGATCACTTCGCCGTACAATCTGTCACTTGATTAGTCGAGAATTTCTGTTCAGGACCCCATAGCTCTTAAGCGCTCAAACTTTCATATGGATGACAACTTTAGCTAATCTAATGCTTTACGATGATGACTCAGCCGTGTTGTTACTTTTAACTGCTCATCCCCTAGACTTACTTTTCGCGGCTAGTTGATGGCAAAACTGTCCAATTGTTGAAGAGAGCCTTCGACCAAACTATGTATATCAATAGAGCAGCCCCCCAGACGGGTATCTTGCATCCAAGCTCTTCACTGATATTTATTATTACGATCTGTAGGGGTCACAGCCTTGCCCAGCTTGCAAGAGTGGCTGAATGAGGCTTTCAATCTGGGTGTCAGGTGACGACTCGTCACGCAGCACCTGAGAAATAGATTTTCCCGTTCATCGTGGGCACGAGCATCAATCTGTGATTAATCCCCTCAACGGCTTTTCCCCTTAATGGCTTTTGTCGCGCTTGTCCATCTACCGCTTTTGCGAAGTT